>VXAV01002092.1:438959-473683 GCA_013399715.1 Alectura lathami | reverse complement strand
GTTGTGTAAGATTAGGGTTAGGAAAAGCATTTCAGTTTGACTTTATGGAAGAGGTTTTAAAAAGCTGCAGGTAGTGATGGGTCCAAGCATGCATCGATAAGGCTTGTATTTGTTATCAGTTTGGATAAACAGTGTTGCCTAACATCTGATGGCAGTGAGAGTCACAGGTATCCTTAAGGCTAAGGAATGTAAAGCTTGTTGAACTTCGTGAGGTTCACATGGTGAGGCTGACCAGCTGGTAGCTCCCAGGATCTTCCTCTCTACCTTTTTAAAAAACAGATGCGATGTTTCCCTTTTTCCAGTCACATATTGATACCGAATGCATGTTTTCTCTTTAATGTTGAGATTTGTCATGTCCATTTCTGAAGTAATAGAAAATGAGTTTATGTTGTTGAATTTATTCACTGCCTGACTTCGGTTGCTGGCTTGTCCCTCGTTCTTACATACCAGCGCACTCCTAGGCTTCCTTCTAAGCATATCAATTTGTTTTTCTCAAAGGAGGTCCCTGTACGTAGCTAGCAGGACTGCTCAGTTTGTCCTAGATGGTTGCAAACTGTGTTGCCTCTTCACTCACTCCGTCCGACAATTCTCTTGTGTTCTCTGAATGGATCTAACACCACTGAACACCTTGATATGTGCCCATGGGTATGCAACCCACGTCTTTGCCATCGCACACTACAAAGACCTTTTAGCTGTCTGTGCTCATTAATTTGGCACTTCACTTACGGAAAATTCTGTCTCAGCATTGCATAGGTAATATATAGGGATTAGTGAAGAACTGGGCCAAGTGCTTTGCAGTCCTTTCATAGCAGGACTGCTGTAGGTGGGTTAGCCCTGAATAATGCAAAGAAGGCCTAGTTCATACCAAATGGCCAGAAGTCTCCAAGTGTCAGCAGAAAGGGTTTTCTGAATTATTTCCAGAAATCAGAACACTCTTCTGAGTGATTCTGAAAAGCAGTTTTATTAGCATGTTTAAAACTCTATCCATACTCTTCAGCTACCAGCGCCCTGGGTTAAAATAAATAAATGTTTTGTATATAGTGTGTACCGTAGAAGCATGAGACGTAATATTTAAATATTATTTCCATCTACAAAAACATGATGGCTCTCAGAAGGCTTTTTCACATCTACCCTCCCTGAAATCTCATGAAACATTATTGAAATGAGTAGTGTTAGAGTGTCTACAAGGAAGAATTTACTCCGGATGCTTTCTTTTTAAATATATTCACTTCAACAAGTATATTGTATTTTGCATATTTCAAAGAAAAGAATGTAATCATACGTTTTTTTTTTTTTCTGGTCTAAGGCTTGCTTGATCTCTTTTTGTTTTTGTTTATCTTAGCTGCAGAATTCCTTGAAAAGTGATTTGTGCCTTGATCAAGGGCCAGACACGGAGAATATCCCAATCATGTACATCTGCCACGGAATGACACCACAGGTTAGTTTGTCTAACGATGCCATATATTGCTGCTGATTTTTTCAGACTGTGTAAGAGGAACCTGTCATTGTTTTCCTGCACCAATACCTCCTTATGCTGTCTAGTGGCTCTTTTGTACAAACCTAGAACATTACTTTTGCTCAAAGTTTAGAATCACTGATCTGTTAGCACTTGGACCAAAAGTTTGTTTATTCATTTTGAAAGAAATTTAAGAAAAAAGAGTCAGCACTGACCCATATTTGCTGATAAACAGATCATTCATTTCTTTAACTGTGCATGTTGTATGAATGAAACAATGCATTTTAAAATAGTTTATGTACATACATGAGTATACTCACAGTTTATTTATACGTTATCTGAAGCAACATTTTCTCTACTTGATATATTTACTGTCTCATTTTCATAAATGTTTTCATAAAACAACAGTAACAACAAAGAGTCACTTCAGTTAGCAGAGTCACTAGATCAAGAAATACCTTTGAATGTCAGCTCAAGATCTGTGTAAGTGAGATAGTAGCGAATGAATGACAGAGGAAAAGGGGGCAAGGGAAAAGATTCTGCTCCTTTCATAATTGCAGTATTAATTATCTCCTTCCCATTACTATGTTTTTAATTATTTTGTAACCAATGGTGATAAAAACAATCCATATAGAATTGACCCATATGCAAGCAAGATCCTCATAATGAGTGAGAACTCTGTAAAAGGAGTACAGTCTTTTTCTATATTGGGGATTATGATATAAACAGGGAAAGCTGTAACAAAAACTATTCTTCATACTTCTAAGAAATTTCCATAGCACATACAGAATCTCTTGTTTAAGCAGAGTTGCAGCCATTTGCATTTTCTCATTCTCTTAACATACTGCACCTATTTGAATAAATATTCCTTTTAACCTTAGTGGACCAACTAGCGACTAGAAAGGGTACTGGTAAGATGCTAGTTTGATTTCAGTGGTGGGGAAACGCTAATAAATGGGATTATTTTGCCCACCTGGCAGTCCTTATAAAAACAGATTAGCCAAAAAGATGAGTCTCATGGGTCAGGGGTTTGGTGAAGCCATTATTAGCTGTGGTGCAAAACTTTGCTGTTGCAGCTATACCACTTACAGTCTAAGAGCTAGCATGCGCTGCTAGCATGCAGAGCTTTGCACAACTGCACCTAGACGTGCCTGAACATATCTGGCTGCCAAGATCCATTTCCACCTATGCAGTTTAAGCTGCTGTTTGTGGTTATTGCTATAGCCTCTCTACTAAATTGAGTAACTTCTTTTTTTTTTTTTTTTCCCCCACTACCCTCTTTCAAATGTTTTTGGATTCTTAGCTGTGTGGGAAATAGCTTAGGTGAGGAATTTGACATCAAGTAGTTGTTCCAGAATTCTGTGTATGGCTACTGTTTCCTTTTAGCATGTTTCATACAAAAAAGAAATCACTGGAGCCATCACTGAAGAAGAACGGGAGCGCATACCTCACACTGTAGTCCATACTCCATCTTTTGCAGACAGTATGGAGAACATGGCAATGTAGTTCACAGCAGTAGTTAAAACAGGTTCCTACTACACTGTTCAGTGGTGGTAGAAATCATGATCCTTGACTTGCACGAGAGCAGCTCAGAGGCAAAGCATAGTGGCCTGCAGATGTACTTGGCCAAAGAGGGTACCTGGAGACCTGGAGCTGGGGGGATGTGAGGAAGCAGCCCCCCTTCCATGTGAGGAGAGCGGGAAGCAGGAGGACAGAACACAAGTTGTGGCAGAAGAGTACAAAATGTAAAGTGCATGCGAGGTTGTGGGGATTTTTTTTTTTTTTTTAAGTGGTTCATGCATAAAGACATCAAGATACTGTTTTAATTCTTGAAGAAGCAAAGCCACTGCTCGGTAATACATGTAGACCTTAGAGAGGTCCATTTCCAGCAGTGCCCCAGTTTTGCATGGAAGAGATGGTTGCTTGTAGCTGCAGTAAGTACATGCCCCAGGCTTCAGCGAGTTCTCTTCCTAATTCTGGGAACTGCCTGAGCCTGAAAGTTTGGTGTTGTCTAAGACCACTGTTTAGTCAGGCCTGTAATCTTAAAGGCAGACTGTTGACAGTGTGTCACATGCATTAAATCTGCTCCTGAGTATTTGGAAGCTTCTTTGGAGTAAATGAAACACAACATTATTACAGACTTTATAACTGTTGGATAATAAACAAGTTCCATCAGTCAATGAAGTGATCTTTTAAGTGCAGATTTACCTTGAAAAATGCTTGTGATTGAAAGGAAAATGGGCAGTTCTGTGTCTTCGCTTGTTCAGTTGCTTCTGGCTCATGTGTTTCTCAACTGATAAGCAGTTAAACCGGGAAGCTGATACAGAGATGTGGAAGTCAATATAAAACAGTTAGATTCTGAGGAATTCAAGGTGAGGACTGGTGTCAGAAGACTAGATCGGGAGAATTACTAGAAAAGAAATGCACTTGAGAAGGAACACCTGTTCATATCCTTTCATACTCTTGCAAGAGATTGCAGAACTGACACCCAGAAACCAATGACTACAGCCCTATCCAGTATGAATTATTGCTTCTCCACTGAAGGCAATGAAAGGAAGCCACGCCAAAAGGCAGAGCTGTGCCAGCTTACTCTGTAAGAGGCTCTGACCTGAAAGCTTAATGTATTCTAAGCACAGTGTGTGAAGTACTGGAAGCAGCAGTTACAAGAACTCCCTCTTGAACTTATAAAAGCTCTTTGTATCATTTATGAGGGCTCCTTTTTAAATGTTATTCAGGTATATTTCATTAAAAAACTGTTTTTTCTTCAGTGCAGTTTCTTAGCATGGTGGTTGTTTGTAGACATACTTCTTAATTTGTAAGAATAGATTTGGGTAAAAATGGCTACCAGTGAAGGCATTTATACTCCAATAAAAAAGTATAGGATTGATCAAAACCACCAAATAGTTATTAGTCCAATTTGTAAGCCCCAGGAGAAAAAGCAATTCATAGATATTCATCAAATAATTACCAAAATAATTTAAATCTCTTGGCAAATATGTTGAGGTCAGTTGATTTTCAATGAATAATTTAGGGATCTGTAGAGCTAGTGTCATCTTCAGGTTATTGAGACTTTGCAAATACAAGAATCTCGAAACTGGGTTTTCTTTGAACCATAATCGTACTAAGTCTCTTCCAGTATGAAAAACGTTCTATAGATTCCTGTGTCTGATGAAATTCACACTGTGTTGGACAATCATCTGGGCTAGGAATGCTGTGAGAATAACCACCTACTTTGTCAGAATGAGTGGCAAGGGAATGTGGACACAGAAACTCTAGCCCTCTTAGGAGTGGCTTTCCATGTGCCTGAAGTACTCTGATCAAGATTATATACCATATTATAATGAGAAATTAATCACTAAAACGTGATTGTATCCTTTACTACAGTTCAGACTTCCCATGACACTCTTTGTTTGCTTTAAAAAAAAAAAAACAAAATCATGGAAATACTGAGTACTGCCCCCGCTTCTCCCTGACAGTCTTGCTTCTGTTGCCAACAGTGCACCACAGTGCACTGCTGTCATGAAGAGTTTTAGATAAAGGAATTTCTGGAGTTTAAGAACAGGTGATGACTCAGATCCCTAGCAGGCTTATGGATGAATACATGTTCTTTTTCTCCTATAGCTGGAAATGTGTTTGACTGAAATAATAATTATTCTAGACCCAAAAGACATTGTTTTCCAAAAGTATAATGAAACATTTCAGAAATGTTTTCGTTATGTAGGACCACATTTTTAAGTGAGTGGGTAAAACATGTAAGTGTTGGATACCAAGGCCCTGTGTTAGCAAATCATCAACCACAAGGCCCTGTATCTAGCAGCTGCCAATACTGTCACGTTTCAGTGGCGGTCAGCAAATAACACCAAACAGAATAAAACAAAGTTCACAGATGTGGACCAAGGACTGACCCTTCAAACTTGAAAAATCATTGCCCCGAAGATGAGATGTCTACAATGATCACTTCGGGGGAGTCTCTTCTAAGAAATAAAAAGCAGCACAGCAGCTGTTTTAACAGCTGTCAGTCACTCGCAAGCAGGACTGCTGCTTATGTTTGTCTTCAAGGTAAATGTTAGACATATTCAACATCTGTGTACAAGGCAGTCAATCTCACTTTTCCTCTGTCTAGTACCTTTTCTTTTTAGGGACCTGCCAACATGATGGTTTGAATTTAGCAGTTTTACAGTTTATGACAATTATTTTATGTGTGCAGAAATATAGAATGCTATACAGAAACTCAACTGTGCAAAGCATCCAATTACATCTTGGCCCAAAGATTTTGCAGTAAAAAGTCACACTGTGCAGCAGAAAGTACTTATTTCCTCTCTTCGTACAGGCAAAGTGAGTACATCAGTATTCATTCAAAGTGAAGTGGCTGCATGACAAGAGCAGCAGCTTAGCTGGTCAGCCAGGTTCTTACGGGAGGGCAGACACCAGGCTTCAGCGAGCAGGTCACGCTGCGCTGGGCACTGTGTTAAGCCCTGTATGCTTCGCAGTGTGGCCACCTGAGCTTCTCACAGCTCTGCAGCCTTTTTCTTTGCAGTCTCTGCAGACTCTGCAGATCAAATGTCCCCATGCAGGGCTCTGTGCTTCTCTTAGTGTTTTGTCTGAGTCTGACAGAGCACAACGTTAGTTAGGCTCGTTGTTTTCCTTTCATCTGTTCACTAAGTGTTGAGGAATGATCTAGGCACCGGGGCTAGCACTAACTTCATGCACCGGCAACGCGCTTTCTGGGAACGGGGATATTTGCATAGTAAATATTACTGAAATAGAAGAGCTATGATTTAATCTAAGTTTTTTTCAGTTTAGTAAAGATACAAGTAATAGAAAATAAAGTGACTCACAGAGCTAGTGAAACTGCTTAGCCAGGATGATTATAAGTATTTATGAATTCTAATTTATATTTTAAATATATTCTGTAAAGGGCCTAATTGCTATGGCAATTAATGTCTTACAGAAGGTACTCATGCTGAGCAGTTTATTGAGGTTATTTATATTTCTCTTAATTTCTTTCAGTGCATAAATCCTGGTTTTGATCAGAGTAAAGTTGATAGAAACTGTGACCTTGAGTGCAACAGAAGAAAAATTTGGTGTTAGTCTTCAGTGGTTTTTCTGATGTATGCCTGAGAAGCTAAATCCAGCAACAGTCTTTCAAAGCTGCAGGCTCTTCAGACTTCGTGACAGATGCTAGCTACATGGATATTCTATAGAATTTAGAATTTACAGAATATAGAATCTCCTCTTGTAGACACGTATTTTTAAGTATGATTCTGGAAAAATTATTGTTATTCAATGCAGTGCAAAGTTTCAGAGAAAAACTGTTACTATGATTTCTAGTTTGGGAGCAAATTTTATATTGAACCGTTTGCTATGAGTCAGTTATTTCTGTACTTGCTGTGGTTTTATTCAAGATGCTTTCTGTTGATACAGATAAGGCAACAAGTTACCTAGCCTTCTGTACTGCTGACCTCATTCAACTGCAGTACCTAGTTCCATGTAGGGGAGGTTCTCTTGTTAAGCTGAAGAGAGTTAGTTAGCAGGTGAAGATCAGTGGTATTGCACTATGAGCTTGTAAACTCCATGCATGGCTCTGATGGCTATGCCCATGGTCTGAGCACATAGACTGTATTTTTGAACTGACCATAGCTCTGTATAATAGTAGGACTAGAAATTAACCTGTCTCATTTTACAGATTTATCAGACATAATGAATGGCATTCTCCATCCACAGGGTAAAAGACACTTAAATTCAAAAGAATGACCACAAGGGGTCCTCCTGCAGGTTTCAGACACAGGCTAGAAAGGTCATCTTGTGTGCTCAACTTCAGTGAGTTAAAAAAAAAAAAAAAAAAAGAAATAAAAACTGTAGAACTGGATCAGAGGGAATATCTTCTGCATCCCTCCCTTTGGAAATAAATGAATGGATATCACTGCTTATATTTTTTGTATGAAACTGTGTAGTAAAATATTGTGCATGCCTGTGAGAATTGAGAGAACTCATCAGTTGGAATTGAAACTCCAACCATAGTGAAATGAAATAGTTGAAAAGCATTTTTTTTTTCTAAGAGTTGCATTGACTTTCTTATGTGGGGATGTATAGCATTTATGCACCCTATGAGAAATGGCTTTGTTTTGATGAAAATTTTTGTTTCTATAGGGTGGGCTAGAATTAGAAAGTGTACAAACTGTCTCAGATGCTTTTGCAATCTATATTCTTGCCTAGTGTACAAGCCCTCTGTTGAAGGTGATTGTGAATAATGGAAAAAGAAAGCACTGCTATAGAACTGTGAGCTGAAAGCAGTCATCTGGCTGAAGTAGTAATCTTGACATTCATGTTTCATGACCTGAGGTGAAATTGAAAGGCAGGGATTCAAAAAGTACTTCAATTCTTTTGAGTGCTATGAATATTTAGGACAAGAAAGAACATTACTAAGAAATAAAATTCCTTGAAAACCTCTGTTTTAAAGACAACAGAGATCTTTTAAAAGTAAAATTAGCTAACTGATAAGCATTTTTCTGATTGAGAAGTAACTGCTTGTTTTGCAGAGATGGATGCAACAGAAGAGTCAAAGGTAACTTGGCCAGTGCCACAGATGATGAGTGTCTGAAAAATCAAATAAAACCAAAAGCCACAACATTATTACAGGAATAAAAGCAGTTATCCATTATATGCCATATCTGTTCTGTCCTTCACTCTTCAGTTAAAAAAAAAAAAAAAAAAAGGGAGGGAAATGACCAAAATTACCATCTCAGAGAAAGGAAAAGGTTTCTTTTAAGGTAGCTGTACTACCTGCTGTTCTACAACAGAGGTACTGATGCAATTTTACATACATTACAAGGTGTGCTGAAAAGATGCAGAAACATATGTTCCCCTTTAATGGGAGGAAACATTGCAAATGCTGATCAGAAATAATATCTGAAAGTGGCATCGAAGATGTTCACTTAGAAGGCTCTTGCCTAGTAAAGCAGGATTTCTGTAGAGGTAATAGAAACTTCAGCTGGCCAAAATTCTGATGTAATTTACATAGACTTGATAAACTTAGCTTTCATCATGTTACTGCAGAAAAAAAAAATAATAATAATTCATTGTGTCAACAAAAGATAGTCGTAAGCGAACCTCTGCAGCGCCCAGGGGACCACAATGAATGCTAGTGCATGGAAACAACAGGCTGAATAGATAACACCTCTCTTCTGCTCTGTTGCACCATACACCTCACAGTTCTGCTGGTATTTTCAGCTTTTGTTTTTGTGTATTGAGAAATATTGTGTCATTGGTATTAGTGTACCTTTCAAAATTTCCTCGTAGAACTTCTTAAAGTAATTTATGAAGTCTTTTCACTTCGTGTTTGTGTATTATCATGATCTTGCATACTTTCTGCACTGTTTTAATTTTTGTACTTAGCCCTGGGGTTATCCTCTTCATCTTGAATTCTGTTGCCTTTCTATATGACTAAATCCTGCTTTAGCATTACTGATACAGGATGAGAGGGACATACAGCTACTGTTGGGTACCTGCAGAGTCTCACGAACTAACGCTATTTGAGCATTCCGTATCTTGTAAGTGCATTAATTTGGAATAGATCAGAGCTGTAGGTCTGCGTATTATGCAGCAGTTGCTAGAGTTACCTGTATTTTAAAGATGTCTCTTCTAACTGGAAATTGGTATTTCAATCTGCAGTTTTTAAAACCAATTGTCGCTTACAATAGAAATTCAGCATAAAACCAACACAGTTATTGTAATATATGTGTAGCACTTGGAGACTGACGTAGTTGTGACTGTCGGATGGCTGTCAATTTAAACATTCTTTCGATTAGTGTAGTGCTGTATCATTTGTTACGTCAGAGTTCTAAGGTCAATTTTTTTTGTTTCTCAAATTCTTGATAGAATGTGATTAACTGTTAGAGAGGGTAGTTAGTGCAGTAGAAGGANAGGCATCCACTGGCTCATTTAGAATTCGCGAACCAAATTCAGTCCCCATGAAAGCACGTTTAACTCCCTCTGTAATTACATGAGCCATATTACTTTCCTGGCATTCATTCAAATTCTGATCAGCTATTTAATTTCAGTTACTTTATCTCCTGTACTGTTCACCATTTGCAAAGTAGGATGTTCTGCAGCACTGTTTATGGAATTATTGTCCAAGTGTTTTCTGTGAGAGATTTTTTTTTCTCCTGTTCATTAGCCAACTTTGTCGAATTAGGAAGCAGAAAGAATATCAGAAATTATTTCTTCACATAAAATCTCGATTGAATATTTACAAATAACTCTGAAGAAAATCAGTATCAATTTGTGAGCCAAGAGCTATGTTTGTCAGATAATTTGTTTGGAATCAGCAGTCAAACTAGCACTTGGCAGAGGAGCTGAGTTCAGTCTAAGCCTGGTTATATTTACAGAGTAGAAGCACTGTTCTAAGAAGGAAATATGAGACTTTGGTAAGTAGAGACTTGAATTCAGCATTTGTTTCAAGAACCAATGGCTAGTAGTTACAGGCAGTTAGATATGGATTAGGAATAAGATGCACAGCCATATAGAAGCAGATGATTAGCCATCACAAGCATCGACAGTAACTGGAGTCAGCAAGGCTGATACCATTCTGGACATTGTGATTTAACGAATTACAAATTACTGGACTTAGAGGTAAGCAGGTGAAAGGATACAGCCTGTAGCATATTGCAGATCAAAGTAAAAAAACCTAATGGTCCTCTTTGGCTATTAAGTCTATTAGCATATCAATTCAGTGGTGATCACAGTACTTTTTTGAATTTTGATTCTGTTTCTGAATTTTCAATTCAGAAATAATAATTGTTATACTATGAAAAAAACAGCCTTTTCCTTCATTTTTTTTATTTTTATCTTTCTTTTTTTTTTTTTTTCCCAAAGAGTTGATCAAACAAGGTACTCAGGAATAACTATTTTTATGCCAAGCCTGTCTGCTCAACTGGCAACCTATAAAGGCTTCAAGCAACCAAGCAAAAAAGCTGCTGAATGCATTTAAACTCTCTGATGTTACCACAGTGTTAACTTTGTTTAGCAGGGTGCTGCACTGATTGCCAGCATTGGAGCTTCATTGCTCTTGCTGTGCTAAAAATGTGATTTGTTCAGCATGCGTATTCCATTTGGATATATTTTTAGTGCTTTCAAACTCTGAAATTAGCCTTAAAATTATGAGATCTGCATGACTCACTTACTGATGGCATCCCTTCTGGAAGGAAAAAATAGCATTACAGCTTATCGACTTAAGATTTGTTAAAATAACATGAGGACCTAAACCTAAACCTAAAGAAAACTGAGATTGGTTACTACATTAAACCTGGAACTTTTATCAGTTGTGCTGCTTTGTTTTCAGAATGGAAGTCTGTGACCAAAGGGCAGGGACAGAACTCAGTAAGAAAGAGAAAACATGCCAGGATGTCTGCATAATGATGCACTGTGAGAATTGGGAACTTCTTGAGCACTCAAGGCAAATTTAAGTATGAACTGTCAAGTGAGGTAAATTGTTCTGCCAGATGTGTGATGTACATAGTTAATATTCTGAAGTGCCTAATTTCCCACTTCCAATGGGAGGCATACTGAATAATTATGGTTTAACTATTTGCTGCACAATGTCCATTGCTGGCTTCCGAATATGTATTTAATAGCCTCTATAGCGTGTTTTCAAATAACGATAAATCTGCCTACTGCAGTCTCCATTCATAACTGCAGAGAACTCAGAGAACTGAGAAATCTGAAAGTCAAGGATTGTGTCTGGCCAGACTAGATGGTCTTGTAACCATCACTTCCTCAAAGACCAGAAGTTCCCCAAGAATTGTGATGGATAGAAAAGACGCTGTTTCTGACACCTGTTTTTAGCTTCTTAAAGTGGGCAAATTCCACATTAAGCAAATGAGTTAACGTCAACCAACTGGAGTAACCCACGAGTGTTTCACCTTCAGTACAGAACAGCAGCAGCTATACAATTCAGTAGTGTATACAGTAATTGAGATGAAGCTTACAGGCTGGTAGTGAAGGATAAACTCTGAGTACTTTAGCCTTAGTGGACAACGAAGTTCTGATTTCAGTAAGCTGGCCCAAGGTGTTCAGTGCATGCCAAAGGAAACGCTACCCAGCTAACACCCATGAAACATCAGGCTTTAAAAGCAGAGCAGCTTTAGAGAGTGAGAGATACTTTGTTCAACTAGGAGATGCAGTGTGGTAACCCATGTGCTGCAGAGAATTTAAGGTCAGTAATAGTTTTGTTAAGGGATAACTCATTTCTGTATACATATACATACACATATTTTGAGATCCTGAAATCTGAGAAGTACAAGTTCATTAGCATCATGTTGCTTGTTGAGGGAAGAAAGCGTCAAAATAATGTAAATAAACAGTAGTACTCCTGTGAATAGGAAACATTTTTGTATTACAAGTGAAGGTGGATGGAGATCATCTAAGAAATGTCAATTAATTAAAAAGATTCCTTTGCACAAACAAACTTTGTCCAGAAGATTTAGGGGAAGTGCTTATGAAAAGATGCTAAGATGCTTAAGGAAAGATGTCAGAGTTTGGCCTCTCTTGCCCAAAGGTATAACAACTAAGTGAAGAACCTACATTAATTAACTGACATTAAAAGGCTGTTTAGAAGCAGTTTTTCATGCATAAAGTTTTAAACGCACAAAATGGCAGAACGTTTTCTCCAGGTTTGTAAAATAAAAGCTGGAAAGCTGGATCAGTTATGGGAACATGCCTTTCATTTCTCTCTGATGCAGAAACAGATGGGTCCACATGGACTCAAGATTGTTTTTCTGCCCTGATTTCACAACATTTTTATTCTCTTCAATGACTACCTGTACAAAATTACAATAAATCTCTACGTTCTGATCATAACAGGTCAGATTGTGCTCAATGCTGTATTGGGATTGGGTACATTAGTCTGATTCAGCATCTCAGATGAGGATGTAGCCTGTCACCTCAGCTTTCCCAGTCATCTCCCAGGTTCTTTGAATGCTGCAGGAATAAAATTTCCTGGTACTTGCTTTTAGGGCCAGTGTGGTTTAGTTCACATGGAAAGGGCTCAGTTGGCTTGAAGCAGACCCTGAGATTTCATCTGCAATTTCCAGGAAGCTGGTAGTGTAATTTATAACTCTCCAAATTTCTTCCATACTGTGAGTCTCTGAGAAATATAAATCATGCACTGAGTTGTACTGGAGTTTCGCTGACAAATTGCTTCCCTGTGATTTTGCTTACGAGGATGACAACTGTGTTTTTTTGAAAGGAGCATGTAGAAGCAAAATAACTTTACACATTCAAAATTGAAAGGATAATTGTGGTCCTGTCCTCCAGATGTATACCAAGGAAGGATCAGGAGGGTCTGGTCCTAGAGTGCCCATGCAGTGACACACATTTGAGCTCTGGGGAGAATCAGCGGTGCGAAATAGTACACATCCTTCAATAGTGTATGGTACAATAGGCAATTACAATAATCTTAGTATTTTTATTCATATGCAAATTAGGAAGCTGCTAAAAGAAGTAATTGTTGTTGTTTCGGAACAATCAAAACAATCTTATAAAATTAATTTACTTAAAAGAGTCCTGAAAGAACTGTATTATTGTGAATAAACGCCAGCGACGTTTAATTATGAGGGACTTGTGTGCCTAGTTTTCATATTAAGCCTAAGCAGCAAGACAGAGGGCTTTTTCTTTTCTTTGTCTGTCTCCTGCAGATACCTTTATAGGATAATCTACTTCAGATAATAAAATAAAGGCTCCCAAGACAGGCAGAAAATGTGGGGGAAAATCTGTGACATAATCTGCCTTTTGTGATGAAGGCAGCTTATCCTCATAGCCCAGTGATACCGCAGCAGCCTGAAGCTTAGCGCAGCTTTTACAGCTATTCACTGGAGGTTTCTCTGTGGTACTTGAAGGTCATTTAAACAAGCTGGTTTCTGAGTTGTTGGTTTTACTTTGCTGCCTCGTCCACCTGGTAGGCAGTTACTCTGAGAAACTGAGCCTCTTGTTCTTGGCCTGTGGAAACCTGCAGGACCTAAGTCTGTCCGTGAGCCTTCACAGTCACTGAAGGTACCAGCTGGCAAGCCCTAATGAATGAAAGCAGTGGGAGAGGTGTTGTACTATTAGCACAACCAAGCAGTGTGCCTTTGCATAGCAGAGGATTTACCACTTCATTTCTCGCCAAGGCTTACAGCGTGATCTGTGAAGGGGCACGGTGCAGAGCTGGCAGTCATACAGAACTGAAGCTCACTAGACAGAGTACACTGAGACTTCCCACAGCTACGACAGATGAACGGGCATTAATGTCCCGCTTGACATGGAAGCAATCTTCTGCCTTTTAAACAGTTTTATTTATGTCTTTGTTTCTAGTCAATAATGTTTTTTTAATGACAGTTAAGCACTCATGGTAAGATATCTGTATGTATGGCTGCTTCTGATGTCCACCTCCCTTGCTTCTATCTTCCCTTTAAAAAATGTCATGTGCTGCAAGTACATTAAGCGATGAAAACATAACCATGATTTTCTTTCCCCTTTTCCTGGGGCAAGAGGAGCAGAAGAAAGGAGCAATGTCTGGGGCAAGAGTGTAGTAGTTTGGTCTGAGATATGTTTCAGTTTTCCTTGTAGAACTTGTGAACTTTGTGATTTATTCATGAACACAGGCAGGACCAATGCTAGTTTTTGCAGGAGGTCGTAGTATACAGGCTTTCCATTTAAATTTTACATGCTGACTTCTTTGTCTGTGGGTATCATTTTCTGTGCAAACAGTAATGCCACTACTGCAAGATACTTGGTGGGCAGGAAAAGTGCTACATATATATCTCCGTTTAGCCTTGGAAGGCTTAAAAATGTTTCAGGAAAGAAATTTCATTCTTAGGATATAGTTGGGTTGGATAAAATTCCATGAGCTTTCGTTAGTCTCTACACAGAGACCAATATTTAAGACTGAAAAAAATCAGCTGAAGTGATAGCCTTTGTTGCTTGAAATACATCCTCCACAGGTAAGGAATAATGTTTTTCCTTTTCGTAGGCTAGTTTATTTGAGGATTTGCTTTGATTTTGATGGTGTCTATTTAAAACATCAGCAATTCTTTTCTTCAGCTCAATGGGCTTAGGGACCGAAAGCTGCCATGTCCAGCCTGCTCCTCTCACCCCCTGTCCTCTCAACAGCCATGCAAAAGGCCCTCATCTGTTAAAGCAATTAAGCACAAACCTACAGTGAAATGTAAATGACACCCCGACTTTTTATTAAAACAGAGAAACTCAGCTGTCAATGACAGAAATGACCGACAGGAAATGGTAGTGTTCTCTGCTTTCCTTTGGTTGTTACCATCCATGGTAACATTGACTGCATCGCCAATATTCAAACTATCTCTCCATTAATATGCCGTTGGAAACTTGGCTGTTCAGTCACGTAAATCGTTTAAAGAAAATGAAATCACAGCATAGACATCTGATGTCTGAAACTGTATTCGTATTATGAGAAAGTGCTACTGGTGCTTTTAAATACTAAACATGTGGTTACCAAAACTATAGTGTAGTTTACTAAAAATAATGCTACTGAACATGAAAGTAGGCCAAGTACAGTATTTGCCTGTAAGTTCTGTAATTACACGCTATATATTACATGAAAACCTGGAACAAAACCTGTGCAAGCTTTAATAGTGTCAGGGTTTTAGCCTGAAAAATGACTAATTCTAACCTGGGAAGAATACAGATTTTATTGGGTATACAGAAGTATCCAGCGAGCGGCACAAGTGGCAGAGTGTGGTAAGAGAACTGCTTACCACAGAAATTGCAACACTGAATGTTCTGCATATGGAAACACATAATATACCTGAAAGTACTACACCCTGGAGGTGGAGTATCCAGATGGTAGTATGTCACAATTTCAGCAGTACTACAGTTCCTGAAGCCATCATGTGACAGATTAAAACCAAAGAAAATTGTCTATGCAAGTGCTGTACATCTGTGCTGAGTTTCACTTGCACTTCTGTGTTGAAAAAAAAAGAAATATATTTTCCTTGGTTTGGTTTTATTTTGCAGTTGTCTAGTGCACTGCATTAACTAGTAAATATGCTGGAACTCTGAGAGTGTTCCAAATAGCCAGTGTGGCTCATCTTGTGAGTTTCATAATATCCGTAAGACTCTTCTACAGCATGCATTATTTAACACCAAGCCTGAGAGTTTAGCAGCTAAAGGGGGATGTTAAAACTGCTGCTGAAGCAAACAGTTAATAGGACTAAGAGAAACCTTCAGAGCTTCTTGTTTGTCTGTGGTGCCAGAAAGTCTATTGTAATTTAGTCCTTAAATGTCTTCATAATAGCTTTGCTTCAGCTACTCTGCTAACCTAAACTAAATGGAATGAGAGGTACCTCACCTTGCCATAAACTCTGGGGTGATGTTAACTCTGAATATGAAGCACCTCTCACTGTTAGACATTCTCTGAGTCCTGCAGGATCTTCAGTCACCTGCTTCACCTCGGTCTTCACAAGATGTTCCAATTGCAGCCCTTGTAGAGTAAAATTGGCATGTGTTTTTGTTTATGCCTGTTGCTGCTAACTTATTATATCTCATCTGTCGACTTGATTGTGTGCAAAGGAGTAAGGATAAGGATTCCTCTGGATCCTGGTAGTTCATTTGGTTTCACTGGAATTACATCGGACCCCTCAGGTTTGCTGTCAGTGAGTTAAGCTCTGTTCTCCTTTGCATGTTACAGAAGTAGACTTAAAAACAGCTAGATTTGCTGAGACTTTAAGACCTAAAGAGCAGCTGGTTTTGCATTTCACTTTGTTCACTCCCAAAGATCACTTTATAAACTTAAATTTGACTGATGATCCCTTGTGTTTTTTGTTTGTTTCGTTGAGGGAAATAGGTATATCCCTACTGGCAGCCTAAACAAACAAATACAAAAAGATAATGGTGACTTTTGGGAGATTTAAAAGGAAAATTCTGATAGGACAAAGTCACAGACTTTCTGCAGAGATAAAAGCAAAACAAAGAGATGCTTTAAGAAGTAAATCAAGTAAAATTTTCCTTTATACAGGTCTCATTAATTCTGTAGTTACCAGCATTAGCGAAACTATGGAAGTAAGTATTTAAAGTATATATTAAAAACATTAAATGATAGTTCTATTGAATTTTAAAAGTTGATCCTAAGAGGATTGTTTGATATTGTTTTAAATAAAACTGAAGTAGAATACCAGAGTAGACAAAGGCATCATTAGGTATTCCACTGCACTATAGATTCATGAATTTAAATTAAAAAGACAAAGTCTGGCACTGAGTTCCTGTCTGTTTTCTATTAAAATGTTAACATTTTTTTGTGGCTTTAAGCCTGTATTTATAGCATCACACTGTATTATCTGAAGTTTATGGGCACCTTGGCTTTATTGTAATCAAACATTGATTGTCGCTTGGAGTTTGGAAGTTAATTAGTGTACACATGTGAAGAAGAGCAGGTATGTCAAATAACCAGAATGCTGGTGGGTTAACTCAGTCGATACAAATCTGAAGACTGAAGTGGTGAGCAGTTTCCTTCTTACGCGCTTTACAGTTTAAGCCTAAATTAGTATGCCACTACCCTTGGTACACAAGCCGTTCGTCAGCTCATCAGTAAGACAAGTTTCAGAGTAAGCTGAACCTTGATGTGACTAAGACATGGTTGTAATTGTTTCAAAGTTGTATAATCAGGCTGCACCAGCTGAAAACTTACCTCAGAAAAATAATGTGCATCTTCCGAATGCTGGTTTATGGCTAAGGGTAATTCTCAGCCTGTGTTCTTACGTTTGTACTCCTTCAGCAGAAAGTTGTTTAGGGGAGCACAAGATGCAGGGATGCTGTTGATTGCAGCTACATGACAGCACAGCCTCTCTCTCCAGTCACATCACGTGAGGTGTGTTGGAACTGAAAAGATAATTCTTTGGGTGTCTGACACCCAGAACAGATCTGGTATGTTACTGTATTATGTACATCAGGGCATTTATACACAACTGTTGGACTAAAAAGGATGAAAGTCATTGTGTATAAAAGATAGTATCGAGAATTAAGTTAAAGGAATAAGGATATTCTGTATACACCGTCAGTAACAAGGGTATATCAAAGCATCTTACGTTGCGCATAATTTTGCACAACAGTGTCATGTTCCTAATACCATGCCAGGTATGTCTAAAAAGAGCAATTCTGCTCCATGTGAAATTACTATTAAAAGATACAGGTCAAAGATGGAATAAAGAAGTGGGGAATCAGGCTTCTTATCCCTCCTAGTTTTTACGCCAAAAGCAGGGTAACAAACAAATACTGCTGTTGGTGAGCATTAAGTTTGCTCGCTATAAATGCACAGTCATGTTCCGTTCTCCAGAGTGATTTCATCTGGGAACGTTGCCATAAGGACTACAAATGGCTTTCAGCCTGAAAATTGGTGTGTATTGCTTTAAGCGTCCAGTGGGGAGTTGGCAATTTATCCTTCAGATAATTGTCTTGTGTTAAGTTGAACATCTTACTGTAACTTCTTGCTACATGAGAAACCAACTCCTATGAATAATTTACGACAACTGGCAACCCAGTTCAGCTCTGAGATCTTCATCAACTCTGGTGGCTTTTCAAAATTTAATAATAAACCTGGAGCCAAAAATCTCATTGCACTTGAAGTCAGTGGAATTTCATTGTTAATTGCAATGGGAATAACAATTTGACCCTTCAGGGCAAAATTCTCATGAACAGAAACTCCACATCATCGTGAGGACAAAGCAGTGTATTTGTGTCCAAATTAGCAAAGCTCATTTACTTTCCCTTGTATTCAAAGACATCTTTTTTTTTTTTTTTTTTTTTTTTTTTTGGTGTGATTTTGTGCTTGAAGTATTCTTGCTTTGCAGAAAACTTTGCTGAGTTACCTGTGCCTTCAATTGTGCTCGTGGCAGATTTAGATGTGTTCTGTGCTGCAGCACTGCAGCAAAGTATGTATGATGTGAATAGCCCACCAAAATTATCGTTCTAGCTCTACAGGAATTTTGCAGTGGAAATCTGGTTGGTAATTTTCTAGAAAGGACAACAATTGCTTCCAGTTTGCCAGTCCCTGGCTGGCTGATCCGTCCCGCAGAAGGCTGTCCCAGGCTTTTGGCCCACTCTGTCCGGCTCAGCTGATGAAGGAGCTGCAGAGCTACCTGGGGATTTCGCAAGTGTGCGTTGTGTGCTTCGGCTGTGTCAACAAAGGTAGCTGACCCCAGTCAGATGATCTGTAACACCAGGACAGAATGCATGACGGTATGCATGACACAAGATCTAATTTTTATAAATCAACAGCTTTTTTTTTTTTTTTTTTCCTGAGTTTGAGCATTCTTACATAGATCTGCTTTTTTGCTATTCCCACTTCATGCCTCTGGCACATGCACGTGCTGTGCACTTCTGTTTCCCAGTGAGCACTAGCTTAGCAGAGGGTGAATTTTTTGGCAGTTAGATGGCTGGCTGTAAAGGCAAAATTTCAAGATTACAACTGAAAGCAGAGTTTGTCAAGGATGAGATCAAGTGAAATAGAAGGGTCAAAGGAACTTCTGTTCTGAATGAAAAAATTAAGAATTAGTAGAGACTGCCAATTCAGTCATGCACTTTCCTGTTTCTCTTCCATGCTCATTTGATATGTGAGATTGCATCAAGCGGGAGGAAGTCCTTGATTTTCCTGAAAATGAACAAGGATATGCTTGGTCCAGTAATAGAAATAGTGTGGAGATGTGTCTTGTTTATTCTGGAGCTGGTCTTAAAAGCAGCAGTATATACAAATTTTCATTGCGGTATTGTACTGTGAATTTTCCTGATATTCAAGCAAATTTTGTTTTCAAAAAAAAATTAGACTTAGAATATTAAGTAATATTAAAAATAAGGTTCACCTGAAATAGGAGGTAGAGAGAACATTTAGGACACCAAGTCTTCTCTGAGAGTTCATACTCATTTTGAAGATTTATTGAAAATCTTAGACTGTGCATCAGTACTATTACAGGGAAAAAAAAAAGAAAAAAGATGGTGAAGTGCTGTGTGCTAGAGCAGATTAATGAAATGTAAGGAGACTTATTTTGTTACAGAATAAGAGGGGGTTTGTTTGTTTGTTTGTTAATTATTTGCTCTGGAACCAACATCCAAACAAGGTTATTTCTGTGTAAATTCAGCGGCTCTGCAAGGAGTATGCATGTGTTGCTGGTATGAAAATCTGTGGTTGTATTTTGCTGAGGCTGAGTCTTCACTGAAAGTGCAAAGAAACTTTGAAAATTTGACTCAGACTTTGAACCTTTGTTTCTGCTAGAACAACAAATGCCTCAGTAGTCTTTGTTCTCAGCAGCCAAAAATGGAGCAGCTAGTTCCACTGAAGTCAAGACACTGGCTGTCTGCTGATGGAGAGCATTCATTCAGTTACCCTAATGACTTTGTAGTCCATATTCAACAGTTCAGCCATTTGGACTTCCAAGAAATTACTACAGTGATTGTTCAAAAATTACTTTCTAAATTATCACAAAATTTCTATCCTTCAGTGTTAGGTGATGGTGATTTTACAGTTATTGTAGGAGATTGGTAAGATGTGTTTTGCCTGTATCTTCTGAAATGTTTTAAACAAAAGTGCTTCAGTTGTCCATTCTGTACTTAAGACTGCAAAACAGCTAGCATACTTGTTGACACTTGCTAAAAGCATCGTCTTGCAGAAGTACTGCTGTTTACATTCATCTTCTATTATTACTTAGAAGATAATAAAACATAAGCATAGTTGTAATATGTAAGATCTTATTTTTACCTGCACATCAGTTTAAAAGTTGACACCCAAGTTGGCCAAGAGCAGCGCAAACCAGTGTCTCACTGTTCATTAGCAGCTGAAGCAGAATTTGGACAAGGGATGTGCTTTTGATGCAATACTGTCATTAGACAAACAGTATTGAAATTACCACGCCGTGCATAATGTGCTCAATTCTAAAATGAGGATAAGACTCTGTAATATACACAATATCCATAAGAATATAATAGTATCCATGTTATTGGATAAGCACAGCAACATCCTGAAATAGCCCAGGTCGAAGGACTAACCGTCACAGTCTGCCTCAGTTTGAGCTTATTCTTACATGCTGCTTAGAAGGTGAGGGATACCTGTTCCAGGGGTAGTTGATAGGAATACCAGATTTGACACTTCTTTTTCTAAACTGGTCCACACTGAAAAGTGATGTGAGTGGTTAGCATGAGCTCTCTAAAGGTAAGTGACAACCTGCTTATTATCTCCGTTAAGCATAATTACATCTGATTGCTCTATTTCTGTAGTTTTGCCAACAAACACATTTAGGTAGTTCCCCCAGCCAGAGCTATCATTTTGCTTCTGCCCAGAAGGACGCTCAGACTGGGCCAGACTAAACAGGGGACTGAATTCAGTAGTTAACCAACAAACATTGACTCCTTGGTAATGATTAACTATTAATTTTAGAACAACTTTTAAAATGTTCTGTTGCTTTCTGCTTGAATGGAAAACAACAACCTTAGGGTCAGCATATTGAATTTGTCACTTGGGTTTTTTTTTTTTTTTTTGGTGAAATTGCTTTTGTCAGAGGCCACAAATCTTGTTTGTGCTTCCTGTTGCAGAATGTTTATTACACAAGCAATCAGCAGCTCCATGTGGGTGTTCTGAGTCCCACTATCGACGATGATGACAACAGATGCCTGGTGGATGTGAACAGCAGGCCCAGGCTCATTGAATGCAATTATGCCAAAGCCAAGAGAATGAAGCTTTACTGGCAGTTTACTCAGGTAATTCTTGCTCAGCAGACATTTTGTGAAGTTCAAAAAAACTCTTGTTTCTGTATCTGAAGTGTGAGTAACCTGTTCACTAACGGAGCAGAACCAGATTTATCCATGGATTGTTTTGCACAGTTCAGAGAAGCTATGTTTACTTTTGATCCCAGTGTTAGCTATCTCTGAAGGTTATACAACTTCTACTATGTTCTTAGGAGGCCTCAACAGATGATTTACTAACAAGCTTCCAAGGACAGACTTACTGTTGTAGAATGTTCTGAGTCCAAAAAAAAGGTGATTTAGTAGGGACAAATGCAAGCTACCCTATTTAAGAACAAGAAATGTAAAGCTTTTTTCTTTTTTAATTTAATTTTATTTTTTTGGAAGTAGCAGCTCAGAAAATGAGCTAGTGGATCATAGATGATAACAGCCGCATAATTAGCAACTTTTGCAATTTTTTTTTTTGCAAACCCGTCCACATGGGTTTGCAAATATATTTTCTGCCAGATTAGGTGTGGGTTTGTTTGTTTTTGACTTAAAAAGCTATTATTAGTATATTGGGACATTGGTGTTGCAGTTTAACCTCTATATTGTAGTATGAAGACCATTTGGACAGTGATCAGTAAAGCACAGTAATAACATAATTTGTATTTATACTTGAACATAATCCAGGTCTTTGTCTTTAAAGGGTAGCTCTCAAGCATCTCAAACTTTAAACTACCTAATCTGGAAGGACATCCCAGCTGTCACTTTCAGTTAAGGGCAAAGTTTTAATCATTTTTCTCTCAGGTTTTAACAATTATCTTGTCATGGAGTGAGGGTAGGGTTGAGATGTTTCACTGTGACTGTATCTGCACCTGATTTTTTTGTATACCATTTTTTGAATGTAGAATTAATGTATTTTAGATAGCATTTTGTAGTAGTGCCCACCTGTTCAGGGGTTGCTATGTATAACCCAGCCCTTTGGTGACTATTAATGGTCATTAATGCATTCCAGGATACTGCTGCCATTTTGTCACACTAACCACATTAGAGCTGATTTGGTGTGCAGAGTAGAATGTAATAATGTAAATAATTGAAAAAAAAAAAAAAACCATTCAGAAATGGTATTTAACTACTTTAGGATTGTTTTCTGTCAGTAACTCCATTCCATACCTCAAATACAATCTTCTACAGAAGGTACAGTGCTGTTAAACTAAACTCTATAGACTGTGCTTAAATATCAAAAAAAAAAAAAAAAAAATACTGCCCAGGAGAAGTGAAAGATAATTAGTTGTTCCCTTACAACAAAGGGACAAATGAAGTAATTAAAAGTTTGATGTTCAAAAGGGATTTTGTTAATACCTCGGGCAATAAAAATGCGATTATTTTTCAACATACAGCATAATATACAGTCCCTTATGGATGTTGTAAGTTGAAACTAATAGGAGTGATCAGCTGATGAACTCCATTGAAATGATCTCAGTCCAGGGAAAGAATGAATTTCTATGAATGTACTGGAAGCTGCCTGAAAAGGATCTGTTTTGTTACATTGTGAAAGCTCTGGTATTTCTTTTCCTTGTTATGCAGTGAGCAGGACTACTGAAAATATATAAGTATAGATGTTTATGCAGTCTTGAAGTTTGTGAAGTATCAAAACGTAGATGCTGACTATAGCTGTTGATAGCACCGTCTCTTGACTGCAGGTGTGTGCTTTGACTGATTCTCTGGTCAGACAAATTCTAGAAGGGATGTCTGATGATATAGATAATTTTAAAAATATAGCAGTACAAGTGGAGAATTGACTCTGAAAGGAAATGAGAGGCAGGCAGACTTACAAACCAGAGCAGGGTAAACCAAATGAACTAGATTTCTCTGATCAGCACAGAAACCAGTACTTGCCTCGCATTCCAGACACATGTCTGAAAATTTGAACAAGGATACTTTCTTGTTTTCCTGTAGAACACACTCTGTATTCTGAGAGGTGCCATGCTAGCCTGTGATGGGGCAATGGACTTTGGAAAATTGACAGAAGACAACAGCTTTTGAAAAATGCATTTTTCAGATAACGTTTTCCTTCTTGCTTGCATTCTTAGAATGTAATGATGAGAAAAATCCTTATGACAAAAGCAGAAAACAGGTGTCATCCTCAGCTAGTGGTCTCCTTGATTCTATAGATGTATTACAGAATTACTCCCCAACTTCATATATATAAAACTTGATTTTCAGTTGTGCGGTTACCTTCAACTGTAGGCAGCTCAAGTCAGACGTTCAGGAACTCCATGCTGTCATTCCAGGAAATGCTATCATTTGGACAGAATAGTGGTTTGTCGAGCATTAACAGGGAGGGAACCACCACCAGCACCTCAAATGTTTTCATTATTCTTCATGCTGGTTGACTGGGCAGAGGCCTTTGGGAGTCTGGTAGCTTTTCTGTACAGAACAAAATTGCATTGAGCGTTCAAAGCTTGTGTTATGTATTTGTATAATGAAAACCCATCTGAGCAAATTTCCATGCTCCACAGCTTTGTACAGCTGCCAAATTGCAATGAGACCCAATAAAATGTAGGCTTCAGTGAGATTTGTGCTTCCAAGGCTTCTTCAAGTGTTTATAACTGCAATTATGTCAAATGATGTAAATTAGCCCTGAACAGACTCCCATCAACAGGGTAGCGTTTAAGACTTTTGTTGTAAGAATTTTGTTGTTCCAGTTAGCTGTCAAGTCTCCTCCTAGGGAAATGCTTATCTGAGGAATACTTTTGTACTGTAAGTAAGTCTTAGAGGCAGGTGTTTGACAGTTCACCTAGTTCAGTTTGTCTCACCACTTACTCCATTTAATCAGAACAAAACTCTATCTTTTAGGAAAAAGCTAAGTGATCACCAGAAATGACACAATGCAGAGAGGTTATGGACAAGAATTAGATAGCAAAGTGGGGGGGATTCTACTAAAACATTAATTTATACGTGGTATCCAGGAACCTGATCTTGCGGCAAGAGCCTTTAAGAAAGCAAAAACCAAGAGTTGCCACTCAGTGCTCATTTTTTAGTACTCACTACAATATTTTCTAGATTTACTTACCATAATTACTGCAGCCACTCCAGGGTAATAATACCTAGCTGGAAGGCCTGGGTCTGATGCCATGCTGATGCTAAACAATTAATCCTGCTCATAGCCTGTGAGCTCTTTATGGCAAGGAACGGGTGCACATGCAGCATGCTGGCAGCAGCAGTCCACTCCCCAGTGGCACTAAATGCCTGCAGGAAGTATCAGGTCTGCAGCCCCAGTCCATGACAGTTGTTGTCCACATACTCAGTAAATCTGCTGTCCTTGGGACTGCTGCACTGATCGTCTCACATAGTCTGTCCTGTGACAGACGGTGCTCTGAGATGTAGGTCATGGAGGCTCATGTCCCTGGATGTTTAACTCCTTGAAACATCTTTCAGTGAAAACCGCATGTGGCCAAAACCATGCCATTCTGAAGCAGTTATGTGATACTGTTAATTTTGTTCTTTGTAGTTAAAAACAGTACATTTTAAATGCTGCAGCCAGTAATTGATTTTTAAGAAGTTCCTCAGGTTCTACTCTGATTTCTCAGGTTTGTTGCTGATAGTAAGACAATTGTGACACAATGCCTGCCCTGTGAGTAAAATTTATTTCTAAATATATCACCTGGGTGACAGCAGTTCTGTATGTAGGAGCTTTAGAAGGTACGCTTATGGCACACTAGGGCCCCTCAGGCAGCATTACAAAGGCACAAGGAGTAGGTTTTTCCACAGTTGCTATCTTGCAGTGCCTTAATGAACTGCATGTTTATATTGTTGGGCAGGGTTGTGACTGTTTCTTATGCTTCTAAGGAGGCTAGCCGTGCTGTCATAATTTGCTGATGTGGGAAGCATGTCAGGTGAGGGCTCTGAGAAAAAGAGTTATGAGAAAGGACTCGAGTCAGAGGTAAAACCCTCTGCTGTTCCATGATGAATTTTTTTCAGTACAACAGACTGATAATTTAATTCAGCTTCCAGCATGGCTGCCACAAAAAGGTAAGCAGAGGATGTATCTGTGTAGATGGGCACTCATCACGAACCTTATGGAAGGGAGAAGCTGTGCAGAGCTCGGCACTGTCCTGTGTCCATATTCAGTAGAAGCTTCATCTTCCTGGGATACTAACATTACTTTTACATGTTATGAAATAGTGTGATTCTAGTTGGTGTGAGAGGATTCCACACAAAATCTTCCAGTTCAGAAGTGTTCATGATGGTTTATGTTGTCATGAGACGCTGTAAGTAAAATTTGTTGCTGACAACTGCGGTTACCATATGGGCAATTTCCCAGATATAGTGAGAATTACTTTGGAAGGTAAATGAAAGACAGAGGGGAGCAAATGAATTTACTGAATTGTTTTAACATTCTGCAGATAAAGCATGGTGACTCGTATCACATAAATAGATAATAAATAGGTAACAGATATTCTACTGACTGAAGAGATGTTCTGTGTACCTGTATAAAGAAAAAATGTACCTTAACATTTCTAAAAGTATTTACATCTTGTTCACTCTACAGATTTTGGCTATTGCCCTATAGCCTTTGAAATTAAAAGATGTACAATACTACCTCTAGCTAGAACCATTACCGACAGCCCTATCCGAAGCAATGCAGGGTACAGACTGCATGGCAGAATTAAAGTGGAGGCTTGTGTACCAAGCAGAACTTGGTACATATTTGAGAATGCATAGTGCAGAAGTAGGAGCTAACACTGTTAAACAGCAGACAGCTTACTTCTGATGTCCACTCCCAGTTTTCAGTCTATGCATTAGTCAAGGACATCTGTGTACAACAGGGAATAACTTCAGTAGAGCTGTATCTAAGGAAACAATTATCCCTATGAACTTCTTCATATTCCTTCATTATCAGGGCCATGTGATAGAAAATCATCATTAATTTATCAAGAATTTGAATCTATTCTCTACTTTAAAACCCCAAAGGATGCAAATACACTCAATTTGCATTTGCAGCGTAAGACATGCTATATGGCTATACAGCTATACCATTATGCAGTGCTAACTGCCCGGAACAAAAGCTCAGAACAAAAACTGTTTTTGATTCTATTTTAAAAAGAACAAAAAACAAAGAGAGTTTTATACTGCAGGAGAAATGTAAAGAAAAACGGAACCTAATTGTTCGATTAACTGAGCCAACAGTCTAGGTTAAACTCCATATTTTTTATTGAGGCAATCTGATTTTACATAACCATTGTGAAGTGTTCAGTTTTAAACCACAGCCACAAGAGGGCACTTCCACAAGCCCCATGCTGTGTTAGTGTATAGGTCCAGTACATTAACAGAACTTTTTTTTTTTCCCCCTACACTTAGCTAGTCTTTGCTCATCTTTGATCAAATATTGCCCTAGCTTGCGTCTACTTAATAATTTAACTGGCTGGATAACTGCACAAGGTGTTATAGCTGGAGGACAAGGGACCTCAGCTGTAGTGCTGTTAAGACAAGAGAAAGTGGTATTTAATGTTTTTATGTTCTTTTTGCTTTAGCAAATTTGTCCCTAATTCATGTGCAACTTAATCAATATCCTTATCATATTAAATACTTCCTTTTAAAAGCATTAAAAATGAGTGTATCAGAATATTTGTTGGTTAGACTGCTTTAATTATGTCCTGCTATAAGCCTACAAACTCTTCAATCTCATTTATGCAGAATGGAATTATTTAGAAATATAAAAATCTGAAAGAAATTTTTCTCTATTTTGAATCCTTGATTTCAACTGAAAATACAAAAATATATAAACAAAAGATTCAAATGCAGAAAAAAATGTATACAATTTTACTATGTATGTTAATATAGTATTATTTCAATATATAGTTTTAAATTTGCTTACAGTATTGATGTAGTTAATGGCAACCAAAATGTTTTTTTGTTTGTTTAGTCTTCTTTTCGGAGTAATTTTCCAGCACAAGTTTTACTCTTTGCAAATTAAGTGTAGAACTTGCCAGCTAGTTTTTGTGTGACTGCAGCAGTAAAAGGAGCTTTTAGTGGGTGCATATCACATTATGCAGGATTTATTCTCCCGAGGACTACATTTAAGCTCTAAAGACACTTGTGCTGAATTAATTTAAAAGGAAGTTAACATAGGCTGTGTTTTTCCTTGAAAACAGACACCCTATCTGCATATTTAGCATATTAATATTCAACACCACATTTATTCACAAAGAAATTATTTATTCTAGTTCCACCTGATATTCCCAGTCTCCGATGTCTAGATAGGCTCTCTCCAAAAATTGCAGAAGACAGCTACTGTCGACAGGGTACATTACAGAGATTGCTCAAACCCATAATGATTTCTACAATTTTACTGATAACCAACACTTACCCCATGAAGTGGCTGGATTTCAGGCGATCTGATCGCTGCTCTTGGTTCCTCCTTTGTGTTTCTGAACTGATCACTTCTCGGGTTCTGCTCTTGTCAGCTGTGAGATGAATGGAAGTATTTTTACCTTTGGAATACATCTATTTTTCTAACTTCCCAGACAAAAACAAAACCGTGCCCTGNGAAACTAAGGAAAAGGCTGTTTTCAATTAGCAGATAATTTGACCAAAGTAAGTTCCAAAGAGGCCAGCCTAAATTCCCATGTTAGAATACACAGATCAATTGAAATATTAGTGTAAATTCACATCTTAATTTTCTTCAGTTGACACTCAATTTATTTCTTTGTTTCTAGACTCGGCGTAATCATAAGCATATAATGACCATGGAAACAGTTCAGTTTCTGGGTAAAAATGAGTTAGAAACCCCTCTTGTTGAGGACTTCCACATTAGAAAACCTACATTAGTCAAATACCACCACCCTAAAAGAAAACAAAATGTCATTCAATACTTTTATTTTCTGAACAAGTAACATTTAGTAAGAGAGTTACATCTCAAAGAAATAGGAATTAATCTTTTCTCATATTAAAAAACCCTAAATCATTGTCAATCTGTTAAGATGCCTAGGGAAAACATCTCTTTCTTAGGGAAAAGATAAAAATCTTAGTTTCTAATAGCGTTGAAAGGAGTTTCTCATTTGATCAATGATGAAGAACTAGGTGTATCTTTATGCTAAAGCTGGCGGTAATGTGAACTTACACTAATTTTCTTGGTATGCTATGTTAGAACATTTTCATCCTTAAGGAGAAAAAGAACCAGGCAGTAAGGTGCTCTTAGGCATGACCTTCAGTGGCATGCTGTGAAAGGATTTTCATTAGCAACCTCATACTGCAGCTTGTGCACACTCAGTAACCAGGAGAGATGTTAACTAGCATTTTCCACAGGTTTGCAACACAAAAGCAGCCTTAGGAAGCAACATCTGCACAAGCAATGAATTCTTCAAAACCAAACAAAAAGGCATGACCTAGGAATATGCATCAAAGACCAGAAAATTAATTAACTAATTACCTCGTCCAACACTGATCAATGCTTGCTGTTTTGCAAACTCACTTCAGAGCCAGCAGTTCACTGGAACACCATGAGGGAGAGTCATTTCTTGAGCCCTAATGCTCCCTTCATGAAGGCTCAGACTTGTTTTGTCCAAATGATGAACTTGGCATGCCTGTAGAAAGTTGTTTTATCAGTGCTCTTAAAAGTAACCCAGCCCATTAAAAAGAGTCTAGTCTGTTACTGAATACTGATGCTTCCTGTACCCACAGAAATCACAGCAGCTGCACAGTACTAACTCTAACAACCATTTTTCCTCAGAAAGGTCATTTACCAGGTTCCCATAGGTATTCCTACTTTCCATCACAGACATCAGCTACTACTATTTTTCATTTACACCCTAAGCAAAATCCTATTTTTACTTCATTTAGTGTATTTTTTAATTCCTCACCATTCAGCAGCTGTCAACATGTGAATCACATATCTCATCCGCCTGTACTCCTGGAGCTTACTGCATTCAGCTTTTGTGACTGTCAGTTCTCAAAAAGGTATCCAATTTATTTCTAAATGAATTGTCCTATCAACCTGTTGCTCAGGACAGCAGCTGTATTCAGAAAAGTGATGCTCTTCATTATCAACTGCATAGCATAAAGCTAGCTTTTCCTTTTGTGCATTCTTATTAGGTAATCCCAGCAGTCAGAAGAGAAATTTAAGTACATCATCATTGGGAATTGTTGCCAAAACCAAGCCAAACTATTTTCAGCTCTAAATTCTGCATTTCACTGCAGTTGTCAAGGCTATATATAGTTAAAAGATTCTAGTTTTCAACTCCTTTTTTTTTNNCAGGAAAGTGTTATAATACATTTAAATAATGAATAAATAGTAAATAATTAATACATTTTAAAAAATTATGTACCTACAGTAAGTGCTTCTGCCAGTTCTTCTTCTGATATGACAGAAAGATCCGTGGTTACTTCTGCCCCGAAAAAAAAGATTCGTGTTTACTTTCTGAAAAATCCTTAATGATCTTGCCAGTCTGGATAATGTATTCTACTCCAAAGCTTGCTTCAGTTTCCATAGTTTTATCACCATTTGCTGAGTGAAATGAATTTGCAGCTATCACATCCTAAAGAGCTTCTTTGTGTTTCATTCAGGGCTTGAATATATTTTTCTGTGAGTTAGTTTTTTCTTCATCTTGTCATTAACAGTGGGTCTTTGTCATCTGTTGTGATGAAGTTTGATATATGCCTGTAAAATACTACTGGCAGGCTTAAATCCATACATTCTGTTTCTGATTTTTATGCTGTTTTTCTGTAATTTGTTTTCCATTCCAATTACATTCTCTGTATGACACTGCATTTCCTCCTGCCAGGTTTAATTGCTCTTATTTAAATACTTTAATTAACATGACTGCATATTTCCACATGCTGTAGATTTAATACACATTTAAATAGCTGTGCTGGGAACCTGGACTGCTCTGCATTCATGTAACTAATCTAGATTAAACAAAACAGAAGGTGACTGCACAGTCCACTAGTTACTAGAACATAGTTTGGATATGCAGATAAGGCTGCATCATTTGATTCATCATAGCTGCAGTAGTAAAGATTTGTTACAGCAATATGAAAATTTAGCATTTATGATTATATGGAATCTGAACAGCTACAAGTCTCAATAGTCAAACATGACTAAATGTGATATAAATCAATTGGATTTTCTAACTGTTGAATGATGTGTCTAATTCCGTTGTCAGAGGATGTTTCACAGTATTTACTCCTTGGGTACCAGTCACTGGATGTCAGATCAGTGCCCAGCCAGCTGCCTTACAACAGAGCCCAAGTGCTGGAGGGGGCAAAAAATATTTTTTTCTTAATAAATGGTTTGGCTGATCCCTATTCTAACTCTACCTAAGTTTAAAAGATTATATACAGCAAATAATTTTGTTTAGGATTGAAAAAATAAACTGACCTTAAGACAGTGTCTGGTAAAGATTCTCATTTGCCTAACAGTAAGTAGTGATGTAACTAGCAGACACACAACACCTTTTTAATACGTAACATTTCTGTATCTATTATTTCATACACACACAGTACCAGTTAAGTACACCTTGTTTTCACTGTAGTCATAGCAAATATCATAGGAACCGAGTCTCTTTCAAGAGCAACAGCTAACAAAATTCTTTGCTGAGGAATACTTAAATACTTAAAATTAGTTTTGAAAGATCTGAACAACAAACATTATCTATCTGCCTTATTTACAGAGTACCTGCTGGCCAAGGAGTTAGAAAATCTGTCATACTGCTTTTGATTTCAGAAGGAATTAAGCAACTATCTATACATACCATTACTATATATCCTTTATATTGCTATCAAGTAGAGATTATAAACTTAGTATCCAGTATTTCCAGGCAATACTGATACTACATGTAGTGCTCCATGGGATAAATTACTGACTTTGTCCTATGAATGCTTTGTTACTTCAGCAACATCCATACCAAAGTGACCACAAAAAAGATGAAATTACTTCTGAAGATCCAAAAACTTTTTTTTTTAGGACTAAACTTGGCATGCTTAACAATCACTGAAAATTTACCCTAGTGTTCTGGGGAAATTAATGAGAAGATGATGCATTGTTTGGAGCAGAGATCTGTTTTATATACAACTCATCTTAATTGTTTCAGATGTATCAAAGCAGTAAAGATTAGAGTTTCTGCCTCAAAAGGTAGAGCAAGCATGTGACTATTTCAGGATACTGACTGAAGTACAAATAGAAGATAATTACAGACTAATGAATGCAATTTATCTGTATAGCACATATGATACAAGACTGAATCTACCTTGTAATTGCATACAGAGAGAGATATATAGTAGATTTAAGGAGACTTAATCTCTGCAATAAATATGTATACCTTATAGTAAAATGTTAAGAAGAGCTATCAGTCTGATTTTCAGAAATACTGACAGCCTGCAGCATTCATTTAATACCCCTCATTCTTTCAGGCAACCAAACCCTGTATAAGTTGCTTGCCCAAGAGCTTTTACTAGGTTATGAAGCCCTGGTTCAGTCTAAAGCGACATCCTCACCTCCCCATTTTCCCTTTCTACATGTTTTTTTCTGAAAATTCGAAATCCAAAACAACAAGTTGAAGCTTCAGAACCCACATCTGGCAGTTTTGCCAAGCACAAACAGTGACTGAATTAAGGAAGCCAATTAATTGCTGTGAATTTCTTATTTCCCTCTAATGATGCTACGTATCCACATTTGAATCCTTCCTTTAAAATACCCAAACTGTGTGAAGCAGCATCTCTGTTCTTTCCTGCCATGTGTTTTCCTGTTCATATTACTTGGTTCTTGCTGTAGAGAATTCTTACTGAAGAAATTTAGAGAGGAAATGGTAAATTTACTTAAATGGTAAGTTTCAATTAAAAGCAGCCACAAATCAGAACAATTTTACGCTTTGATGAGAAAAATGTCATCTTATTTAATAAGTCTGTCATGTAGTACAAAAGATAAATAAGCATAATGTGAGACTTTAGGCCAAAAAATGACTATGAGCTGTTCAGAACTTTTGGCAAGATATATATTACAGAAAATTTGTAATGCATCATTCCTTTCTTTGTTACAAAGTCAGAGAAGGCTTTGTTTTGTTTTGAAAGGAGTTTATCTGAGGAGTGTAACATGGCACGTAACACTAATACAGCAGTGGCAATAGTAGGGTGGGGCAGGAGGTCCAGGTTAGATGGTGTGTGAGCACTCTCTCTACCAAAGCAATTGAATTTAACATGTGTGGTATTTGCAAAGTAAGCTGTACCAATGTTCCGTCCCATTTGTACCCCTCGGGATAGCAAACCTTTCAGCTGTTAGAGAAATTTCACGAAAGCTTTCACGTAAGCTTCAATGGCCTCTGATATACCAGAGGAACTGCTCTGCAGAACAAGGACGGGAAGGGAGACACTGGGACCTGTGCATCCATCCCCACACAACAAACAAAAAAACACAGACCGGTCCATCACAGACTGACTACTTCGCACAGCTTTCTATCACTCCAGCATCAACCTAGAACACACAAGCGTATAGTTGGAGCATGGTGCTCTAAAAGCATGTTAAGAATGTATGTAGTAATACACATGCGCCTGCCTACCAGACATGTTGGCCCATCCTTGTACTGCACGCTGCTGTAGTTTGCAGGCACGTTACATGGAATTCTTCGATGCTGTAGTATTGGCTAAATTCTGCTTTGGTGAAAGATGTGAAAGGAAATCTCTTGCGTTTGACATATATGCAAGAAGTACAATAATTCTAAAGAAAGTCAAAAGTCTTGTTGTGTTCCACTAGGTGTTATGTGAGCCTAAGTTAGCTCACATTCCAATAGCTATTTGCCATAACAGGATGGATGGTGTGAGATAGTGTCTACATAAAATGTATGCTTATGAACCACTAAATCAGTTTTATATGTGCCTAATGCTGCTAGGAGTTGAGAGCATTTGTGCTTCTCGCAGGAAGTACTTCGACCCACGCTGCAAAGCCCATCAAATTTTCAGTCAACCTTAGTAGTGCTGCCACGCTCAANCTTAATATCCAAACTCTCTGACAGCTGGTCTCCTAACGGTGGAGCTGTTGTGAGTGGATATAAAGAAAGCGGTTTCTCTGGAAACAGAAATTAAGATACAGTTTGTAAAAGATTTTAAAACTTTTCTGTTTCCACTTAGGTCCAGCCTACAGAACTGTTTTTTATATATCCCTGGAAAAAAAAAAAAAAAAAAAATCTTACCCTGAGCTACCAAATCTTTGTCTTTCTTTAAATTGGAAAGTAGAGGTCTTAGCTAGGATGGGCAAAGGGAACCAGACAGGCAGACAACTTACCTTCCAGGTTCATTTAGCCTGAGACTTCGTATTACAATAGAACATTTTAACAAGCAATAGATACAACTGTCCAGAGTATTGTACAACTTCACTAAAATAGTTACAAACAAAGAATTAAGGGACACCTTAACCTGTACTTGGTTCTAGGGTTCCAAATGCTCCCAATGCTGACAGACTGCAGAAGCCATTCAGTAATACTGTAATGTAGAGGCCAACCCAGTCAGAGTAGCAAGATGTAGTATTAGCGTTTGGTGAGTGTTGCTTGCGCACTTGCTTTCAGTGGAGTGCACACAAAGCATTTGGTTTGTGTGCTTTAATGAACTGTACAGCTCATTAATTCACTACTATACCTTGCAAAATACAGCGGGTGCACTGTCATTACCCTGGAGATAACAGACCAATACCTCTATAGAGCAGGCTTGCCATTGGGCATACCAAGGGGGAAAAAAAAAAAAAATGAACACAAGAAAATTAAATAATGTAATAAGAGGAAATGTTATTTACTATATAAACCCTTAACCCTATACTTCGGAAGCTTAATTGAAAGGAACTAAAGTTGCATAGACTGCAGCCCCTCTGAGGATTAAGCCATAGTTCTGCACAGACCTCACATCTTTCACAAGCTGAATTGTTTTGGTTCTAAGAGGACTTGAGCCTTTATGTTTTGCTCTTGTAGAGAAAAAATATATATATTAAAGCATCTCTGCTTTCTAGAACATTCAACTCACACACGTTAGCCAATACTTAATTTTGGTGTCTCTTTTATGGTCTATAGAGGAGGCTTCAATGTACTCAGCAGAATGACTTTCAGTAGGTATTGCAAAGTGCTTTGGAGCACATCAGAAGGAGCTTTCTCTGCCTTTTTCTGTCCAAAGTCACTATCTTCTGTTAAAAAGAAGATGAATTTCGTATGAGGGCACCTCAGGAAAAGACAAGGAGGATTGGAGATTTTTGTACTTCTTCCTTGTTTTGTTTGTCCTTGGGAGTGGTTTTCACTCTGTTTCTGTAGCTGCCAGCAGTACAGTATTTCACATGTATACATTTACTGTAATACCAATGCATGCTCTCCATGATTTAGAATGGAGGAAAAGTTTTTGTCTCAACTGTGAACATTTCTTTCCCCTGAAAGCTTTAGTGGGCATGGAGGGTGTTTGGGCCCATTCAACTGATGGAAACCCTTGACCATTGAAACAAATGGTGCTTGATCAGAAAGAAATTTCAGCTCAGCATGGTGGTGTATAAGACTCTGTGCTACAGCTTTCTCTAGGTAGCAGAGCA
>VXAV01002092.1:400948-424319 GCA_013399715.1 Alectura lathami | reverse complement strand
TGCATGCAATGGCTGAAAATACCATTTCATGTTTTTTTAATATATTTTGCAAACTGGTGATTTAACATAGCCTATACATTCCAATACGACTTCCATTGGGAGAAACTTCCCAAAAATTGTTTCATGAGGTATATTAAATCCTCTCTCTCATTATGCAATTAGCAACTCCTGTATACAGAGGAGCATTTGCAAACGCATTTGAAGAGACAGTAATACAATGTGTATTAACTATTGTACTATAATTAACTATTGTACTAATTAACTATTCCTACAAACCCCTTTTCCCAGCAGTCAAACGCTCACTGATGATCTAACGAAAGGTTCCGTACTTTGTCTATATTTAGCCTGTATGCTTTCTAATGTGCACTGACTTGCCAGATTACTTATATTACCGCCGTCCAAATTACAAGCACTTCATAAATGCTCTTCTGTGAACTATAACTACTGAGAGCAGAAGTTATTTGCTTGCAAACGCTCCTCTGCAGTGATGCATTCAGAACAATGAAATCTGCATACCTCATTCCAGTTATTTGCTATTAAACTAGTACAGCCTATTTCTGTAAATAAATGATACACAACTAGTTGTTTAGAGTTTTGCACAAGACTAATTGGGCAAGAACCCAGGACAGACGTCAGGATTCAGTCTCTAATGATGTTATATAATTATATAAGATCCTGACCAAGCATTTACCGTTGCAGAAGAGTTACCTTGTAACCAGTGACCATTTTGGTAAAGCAGCAATTTCACAGAAATACTGAGCTTAATTTTATGTTATTGTAATGAAACATTTACGGTTACCATAGAATCAACCAGAGGAAGGGCACGTAGCACTATTTCCATCTTGGAGTCAAAAGACTGGATATAATAAATAAGGGAAATAAATAAATAAAAGCTTTTCATTTTTTTTTGCCAAAATTCAGACTGTTTATAAACAGCAGTATTATCTGGCATTAAACAGTTTAAAATAGCTCTGGTAAGTTGTACTAGCCAAGCGGCACAGAGAAATAAAGTGCTTAATTACAGTAATTAGTTGATTAAACACTGAATCCTGCCCTGAAACAAGTTTTGCCTAGTATATACTCCTATTTGTAACAAGAAAAATGTCTTTCTTGCACCAGGCACCTTTCTCAAGCTTCAGCTTCATCAGAAGCGTATTAGGTACAGGACTGTGGGATATAATTCCTGAAGGCATGACTAGGCCTATTTCTGAACCATCACAAAGGTATAGTCACTACTCAAAACCAGCCAGAGCAGAAGAAGGTGAGCCTATTTTCCCTTTTTATCAGGGATTAAGACCATCCACACAAAAGTGGCAGCTACATGAAATAGCTTTCTTAAAATAACAATTGCCCTGATTTTCAGGGGAGTGACTTTCCTCACACCACCTTCTCAAAGCAGTCTTGCAAGGGTTTTCTCCTCTTCAGTATATTTTAACCACAGTTTCTAGCCATACTTTGTGAAGAAAAAACAAACAAAGCTACTCTTGCCACCATCTCTGCTAGCCCACAGATGTTCAGTGCAGCACATTGTCATGAGCCAAAGGTTTCAAGGGATCTACTTTTTAAGACCACTGGCAGCATGTTCCTGTTGTTGCCACACCAATAACAGCCTGTTATTAAGGGCATTACCCAACTGCCCCCTGAACACCGACAGGCATGGGGCACCAGCCACCCCTCTGGGAAGACTGTTTCAGTGTCTGACCACCCTCAGGGCACAGAAGTGTCTCGCAGTGCCCAGCCTGACCCCCCCCAGACAGCTCCGTGCCATTCCCCTCTGCCATCGGCTCCCTGGGGCAGAGTCTGGCACCTCCCTCTGCTTTCCCTCCTCTGGAAGCAAGGAGGTGCAGAGCAATACGGGGGAGCCAGCAGGTGGAGGGCTGTGCTACAGCGGGGAAAGTTCTCTGGTCTTTGTTTCTTAAAGCAGAACTTTGGCTAGGAAAATAAATATCCACACTGAGGGAAGTTCTCCTCGTAGTTACACTGCTACTGATTTGGCCCCTTTCTATTGACTCCCAGTGTTTTGGACTCTGGTCATCTGGACTGGCAGCCAGTCAACATTTGTATGACTACTATGTCATGCACATGATGAATGTTAAATGAGTATTTAATAAAACCTTTTTCCCTCCCATTCCAGTAAGATGTTTGGCTTGGTTTTCTTAACTGATCTTCTTAAAATAACGGTAACAGAATGTTTGACATTGTAGTTTCTTTACTGCATAGTGGGCATGACACATAAGAACATGAATAATAAATCAACGTCTCATCTAAAGCCAGTGTGACTCATACACCCAGCACATTTCCTGTTCTCTGACAAGAAAACTTCAAAGCATAGCATACGATATATTAATAAATTAATAACAATCGATGTTTGGAATAGAAAGCATCCCTGTCATGCAAGACAAAGCACAGGGTGGAACATTTTCAAGAACTCTCATGTGACTTACAACAACTCTAATAAGCTGACTGATAGTGCCCCTTATGTCTGAGAACTTCAGAACTCTTTGTAGATTAAATGCCTTTGAGTATGTCATTAGTCTTTCTGTTTGGCAGAGAAGGTAAGTGGCTTCCCCAGGTCCCACACTACAGCAAATCACTGGCACCAATAGCCAGGGGAAAACTTTCAGAGGCAGAAATGGCTGTTAAGTGTCCAAATGCCATTTGGGCATATGAGTATATTCGCCATTAATACTCATCACCTACTTATACCAGTGCTTTAAAGTGCTGCCTAAATAATTTACTAGTCTTTATAAATTCCTCATAAAAAAGGTAACTAATTTATCAGCACTGTACAATGAGTAAAATGAGGCATGGAGAAGTTAAGTACTTTGTTCAGATCATTCACTAATACATGAACTAATCCTGAGTAAGAAATGAATAGATCATGATTTTTCACAGATACATTCCCTTTATATCACCATAAAGGCCCTACTATGAGTTTTTAATATTTTTTCCAAATATATAAATGCTGTTTTGTCTACAAGCAATGAACTAGAAGCTTAAAAATACGACAATTCATTGACTACTGAAATAAATATATTTCTATATGCATAATATGGTATGTAAATAAAACTTTACTATGCTAAGAGACAGAGCTCATCTAAATATATTTTAATTTTAGAAGTGAAGCAGAATGACTTTATAATTCACTATTAACGGGAATTAGAGTCAGAAAGGAATACAGCATTAGAACTTTGCAATTCCTACTTGACAATATAGAAATATTAAAAAATGCACAGTACCCTAAACTTGTAAGTGACTTGGAAAATAAATCCAGGAAAAAAAAAAAAAAAGAAAAAAAAAAAAGAAAAGTAGTAGATCCTCACTCCTATCAAATCAGGAGGCAGCTGCATGCATTTTTATGTGAGAATTATTTGCTGGTTGGGGATAGGGCTGGGAAGAGAAGAAGGAGGAAAGATATGAAGTTGCATAGTTATCTATTTCTTCTATGGTACTTTTGATATTTTCCCCTCCTAGGGCTAACACCATAGATTAAAGCTGTGATGATTACATAGGAGGTACCTGGAAACTTGTACTCTGTTTTTACCAGCTAGAATTCTGTGATGCTCATGCACTCATCTGATGTACTCACTGCTTTATAAGCTCACACTGCTTCATCTCTGAGCACCTCTATATGACTGACTGCGTAGGCCTGTTGGGAAAGGGCAGCCAGTGGTATTTTAGCATGAAATCTGGAACTGGAGAGTTCTGGAATCTTCCACAGATTACAACAGTGCATTATTCATTGAATTGCTTCCTCTCAGGGAGCTCAGTCTGAGGAGAAATGCTTCTAATACACATTAATGTAACAGCACTTACAGAACGACCACTGATCTACAAATATACAAGGATTCATCATCCTTGCTCTGAAGAATTTACAATCTGAAAGACAGGTAAACAGGGAGGGAAAGAATATCACATGCACAAAGAATAAAGGGCACTGGCTGGTACATACAGCAGGCAGGCATACAGATACGTAGGTACAAACCACTGCTGTGTTTGCAATTCTAAGTGTTATCACTTGGGCAATGAAATAGAAACAGAAGGGCATATCCAGCGAGGATTATAATAAAGGCAGAAATGGCATCCAAACCTTTGGGAAGATGTTTCAGGTTTGAGAAAAAAGCAACACTGACTGTAGCAGCTTGTCAAGATTTGTATCAAAAAGAAAACAATAGTAGTTTTACTGAATGCGGGCAAGAATAGCAGAGGAAAAGCTGACAGCACTAGCCTGACAGTCAACAAGTATTTGTAATGCATGAACCTTTATTCTAAAACGTAGGCTCAAATAGCGAGACACTACCTAGCGTTAAACTAGTATAAGCAATTCAGGCATCTGCATGATAAAGAGGAAACAGCATGGCTCAGAGCAAGCCCTTTGACGAAAAGATTATTTGTATTGACAGACGATGAAGTGAAAGAGAACTAAGATGAAGTTCTTTGGTGTCTATGAAGTGCAAGAGAAAGAGTGGGGAATAAAAAGCTGGAAGATAAAGGAAGAAAATTCATTAGTTCCAAAATGTTGTTTGTTTTTAAATAATGATGAGATGCCACTGATTTTAGAAACAGAAGATTCTGAACTTCCTCTGGTTAAGTATGTGCCTTCAAGTTCCTTCACGTAAGCAAATCTCAAACGTGCCCTAAAGACTACACCAGTTCTGTGTTTCTGGCCCCAATTCATCTATTCGCACATGTATTGGGCTGACAAGTCAACTAAAGAATAGAACACCGTGTTTGAAAAATGCTGGTCAAGAAAGTGGAGGCAAGTGGAGAGGAAATAAAGTGATGGAACAACTACAGGAACTCATTCATTATTTGCCCCAAAGAACAAGCTGGGCAGAAGGACAAAGGTCAGCGATCAGACACAGCAAGCACTGAAAGAAGAGAGTGGAGGATGCAGCCTGTGGGGAAAAAAAACAAGGTTCAGAAGGAGAGATTGGCTGTCCTGGTATATGGAACACCTACATCATGAATAACACATTAAAATGTTCATTAAAAAGCAACAGAATATAGTGCAAAATCTAGTTTAAACCTCTGTCTAATTCTGAGAGCAGGCAATTTCATGCTTCCCAAGTAAAACAAAATACCTGATTGATATTTTTGGCTGTATAGTATCACAGACACACAAAGGTGTCATAGGATTAAGGGGAAAAAAACAGTAAAAGCATAAAACCAGGGTGCCATGGTCCACACATCCTATTCTCCCATACATATGTTATCTTCTAAGTTAAAAAAATAAAATAATAAAAAAACAACCAAGGATACAGAATCTGAAAACCTGCTGGCCTTGTCTTAAATGTTCTACTTCATTATGCCATGAAGGCACTTGTTAGTTATTATCCCAAATACTAAAGCATGCAGTGTATCAGGATTAACTAAGGAACAGTACATTCTGACACATACAGGTAGCATGGCAGGATAGAATCTCTTGGGCACCATCAAATGTCTGCTGAGCTGAAAATACAAAACTACCTTTATCTTTAAACCACAAGACACCTTTATGACTTGAATGAGCATTATTGTCTATTTACTTCAAAAAAACTGGGGTCCATCATCCAACATCTTTAATAAAAATTTTCATAAGCTAACATTTGAATCCCAGCACTAATAATTGGAAAATGCAAAACTAAGATAGGCTTCAGTATTCTTTGTTCATGTTTTCTGCTGTTGCCCACCCCAAGAAGTTGGAGATGAAAGTTTACAAGTATCACATGCACTCACTTGTTACACTGTTCTGCACAGCTGCAGAACAGCTGCAGGACAGCAATTCCACAGTGAAATTGTGCAGTCACTGAATTGCCTTCAAATTGTCTTTCAGAAAAAGTCTGCGAAGTCCTCCAGGACCTGAAGTGGACACCAGAAGAAGATGGAAGGGAAAGTGCAGAGAATCAAACAGAAAATTCAGTCATTTTGTAGCCTGGTCTGACATTAGCAAGAATGTTAACAGATATTTTGCCAAAATATTTTATTGCTTACACCCCACCATAACGAAATCCTATAACGTGTCTAGTGTGCCTATTTCTCTGCTATTGCTACAGCAGTAGTACAGTTGCCAGCTTATGCAAAGAGTAGGAGAAAGTATCTTGCTAAAAATTTCTGCCAGACTATGTGTGACCTCAAGCAAGGTACATGGCTTATGTTACCCTCAGATCCTGGGTCTTAAAAATAGAGATTTAAAAAGACTGTTTGAAAATTATTTCATCAAAGTTCATATAGGGTTAGCGGATGACTGATTACCACTATCTTGAATGCCTCCAGAAATTACAGATGGGACCTCCAGATGAGAATACAAGTTTACTGACTCAGTTAATGAACATTTTCTATTACTAGGATTTTTAATAGATCCATAATCCCATGAATGAACCCTATATTTCAGTATCTTTAACACTTTATTCTGGTTAGGAGCTGCAGAAGAACATAAATAAAGCAGGGACAGAAAAACTGATAGGGAATGTACACTGTCTGATTTTTCATTCATTGCTATGTGATGACGATGATCCTGCTATGGAATTAATTCTGTCTTCTGCTGTGCGCGCCATCTCCCAGGTAGCATGATCTTCCAGTTATCCCCACTACCGCCTTCTTCAAAGTATTCCTTTTATGTACAGAAACACATATTCACCCTATCCGTAAAATCTGCAGTCTTCAAAGAATCACCATTATCAGTTCTTGTCAGTCTGACTATCTATTCAAACCCACATTAGTCTGTGTGGATTTACAAAGAACTTTTTGCAGAGAAATGATTTACTCTTGCTTTCTTCCACTGTAAAAGGAAATAGGAATCTCACTCATAATTAGAGCTATTGATGTTTGAACTGCACTTTTTCACAATTTCCTGGACTCAGAAGACAGACCAAAGCCTTTTTCCTCCCCCAAAGGATTCTAGTTTTGTCACTTGCTACATTCCTAACTAGGACAAGTACCAACAGCACAGATATAATGCAAATCCATAATGCATTACAATCCTCCAAAGAGGTACTTATGACTTATGAATTTGACATGAGATAGTTGTCTTGTTTAATCTAAGACTGCTCATAAACAACTTTATGTAGCACTTAAACATCCTGTTACCTCCAACATCTTCATGCTGCCAAATTGTCTCAATCTTCTATAAGGATAGATCGCTATAAGCACTTAGCAAAACAGTGTATTATCCTAAGTATTTCTAGTGGTTTGCTACGCTAAACAAGAAAATCAAATAAAATAAAGAACATGGAATAAGTCCATTCAAAGATCTGCCAGCTGGAAGAGGTTAAGTAAACAGCAAGGAGCACAAAGCATGAACAGCAACTTAAAAACTGGATTGAGTTCTCATTCTCCGACTTAGAACAGCTCAAAAACAGCTATTAGCTTGTCAGCTGGGCACAGATGAATACTCTCACCCCAGAGCTTCCTGTCTGGCTGTAAAGGCAGGAGGTCTTTAGCTCTGAACGACAGGTGCTGCCAGAATAGAACCTTGCTCAGCAAGTTCAATGTGTTGAACAATGCCCTAATAAACAAAATTGTCCCTCTAACACAGTTCTGCCAAAAGCAATTCCAAATTAAAGAAACAAAGGAAAGAGAGGAAGCTTCCCCTCCCAACTCTTCTACAGTGAATAATCTGTCATTAGACATTCTTTTGCTTTAGGACATTAATTGTAGAAATGAAGGGTCACAAAACAGAATCAGAATATACGTAGTTGTGGTGGTTTAATCCATGACAGCTCCCAACAGTCGCTCGCTCACCACCCCCAGGCTGCAGAGGCCCGGGCTTGACGGCGTACCACCAGCAGCCAGTATCAGCGGGATGGAGGAGGGAAGTGAAAGGGGAAAAAAAAAAAAAAAAAACCTCAAGAGTTAAGATACAAGCTAGTTTACTAAAATAGCTAAGGAACAAAAGATAATAAAAATGCAAAGGGGATATAAGGATAATAGTACTGATAAGCAGAAAAACAGTGGCTTACGAGAAAGGCAATTTCTCACCCACACGCAAGCTGAGCCCGGAAGGGGAAAAAGAGCCACGCAAGCCACAGCTTCCACCCCCTCACCGGAAAGAAGGGGGAGGGCCATGACACGATGTATATTCCAGAAAACTGGAATGCAAGTTTTACCTAAATCATATATCCTGCAGATGTACTCGCAGTGGCCATACATGAACTCTTGACCTGCTACGATATATCAAAATGAACGCAGTTACCAAGACTCCAAACTCTCTGACTAAAAGGGATCAAAGATGAACATCTCTGAACTACAGTGCAGTATACGGACAAAGCATATGGCTGCGGATAAAGCTTTCCTATACTTGACTAACCGTGTAATTCTTCCCACCCAAGAATCCAAAACATACAACATAAAAGCTTAAAAATAAGTGCTTTGGCTGTCAGTTGTGCTGTACTGTTATCTCAACAACAGTTTCTTATTTGTAGTCAGACCCTTTGAGGATATAAACCAAGGACACCTGATTAAACATTCCATAGAAATAAATAAATAAATAGACATTATGAAGGTTGAGAAATGGAGCACTTAAACCCTAGAAAATGACTAATATTATAATGCACATTAGATATATCAAGTATGTCACAGTATAAAGAGATTTAAGGAAATAAGAGTTGATTTTTTTTAAAAAAAATAAAAATGGCACACATAGACCTCATCTACTTTACTTAATCCTAGACAAAGAATGTTCATGTTAACAAGGATTTTACAGATACCTCACCTAAAACCCGAAGGTCACATACAGACTGGGAACGAAAACTGAATGCTCAGAGCTATTCAGGAAATAGTCTGTTGCTGTAGATGCCAGCTGTCAGATTGTTCAGACTTAATTTCTCGACACGTACAAGTTTTACCTCACATACACACACTTACCTCCCTGGAGTTGCTATGTTTTTGCGAATCTAGAACATAGTGTTAGTGTACGAGTGCAAACCACAAAATAAAGTAACAAGCACCTAAAAATTGCATTCTCATTTTGTGTATCAATGAAACCTCACTGAAACCAATGGAAATACTCAGTTTGAAACAATCATTTACAACATATGGCTTATTTATAAACTTTCTGTTTTACTTCATATCACTGAAAAGGCTTGCAACGCAAAGGAAATGGAAGTGTGCTGCCTGTCCTATCATGCCTGTACTAGAATTTCAAGCAATAATAGTTTCTCTGAGAATACATTTATTTATTATACTAAGGGAAATCTGGCTCACTACAGCCAACGAACATCTCTAGAATTTCAGAAAGAAAGGCAGCAGTATACACCTGACAATTATGTCTACAGGATTGTTCACCAAAGCACAAAAGCTTGGGGTCTACACATTGTATTGGATCTCTGCCAATTTTGCTTATGTTACCAGCTAAGGAGAAATCTTTAAAGATGCAGGGTTGCTTCACCAGACTTTTGCCCTAGGATTCATCTTATTCGATCCCTCTTGAGAAAGCCTCACTACTCACAAAACATTTTTAAATGCTGTGGAGTAGAGATGCTGTACAACTTCATGGGCATATTTCAGAGTTCAGAGGCAGTCGTTTGAATATTCTGGATCTGAGAAAACTGAGGCAAAGGATGCAAGTTAAGCGTCAGTTCCAGGGTTCCCATAACAATCAGCTCATAAAGCACTTCAGATTGAACGAACTGCAGAAAGTCATTCTTCAGAGCTAGTTTCTGCATTTATAGCTGTGAACTTGGAGTGAAATCTTCAGAAGCACTTTTATCTGCTTTTTAAACACAAATACTGGTGACATTTTTTTCTTTTAAATGAAGTTTCAGATGGGAAAGATTTGGGCATTACAAATGCACAAGAAGCTCATCAGCATTAGTGGTTCTCTGAAAGCTATTCCATGTATGGAGGAAAATAATTTGATATCTTTTCCCTTTAAGAGGCACTGATAATAGTACTAAGCAGAATGCAGCTCTGTAGCATGAAATAGTAAACTTCCTAAAATTCCACTTCAGAAGTAGCTTTCAGTGTCAATATGTACTATTTGGGTAACTTCGCTAACAAGAAAAAACATAAAATGTGGGACAATACAAGCCTAATTAACTTGACTGCCTCGATGAAAAAACAAACCTCATTATAAAACAGCAACTAGATTTGGGGAGAAAGCATTATAGACTACCTTAGTATTACAACTTCCTTGTATTCAGGGAAATTACTGGCATCATGACACACACTGATGTAGCCAAGCTACCAGCTGGTACCAAATTTTCAAGTTCAGCACCAGAGCCAGTCTGAGTAGGGTCAGGTACCATGAAAGCTGGGGGGTGATGGCTGAATGCCTAAAATATTCCAAGTCCTTTCAACATGTTTAAAACCCTGTAGCTGAACTAATGACAGTTAACATCTGTGGCTTAATCAAAGGAAAGCCTCACACCTCTCTTCTTCTACTATACCACACAATTTTCTTAGCTCCTCAGTTACAGTAAAGATGACATCACTTAGCCGCTTTCACTCATGACTGGACTCATTAATTTCAAATATAGAGTAAACAAAGATTCCATACAGATACAGTCATAATACTTTGGTTATTTTCTTTTTAGTTTTCAGATAAAGAATCAAGTAGAGTGTCATAAAGTAATTGGACAGGATTCATCAAAAACAATGCTAATGTAAAGCATTAATATATATATCAAATAAGACACTCTTGGACTTCACTCACATTTCTACATTTACAATAGACTTTCAGCAGCATATAGTTACTGCTGCTCCATAAGCAGAATAGATCTCCTATCTCTGTCTTCGAAAGCTCAAGCCTTTCCTTCTTCATAAAAAATGGTCTATTTAGATGGTACTCATTCCCAATAAAGTAAAAATTTATGAATATATCAGTGTGCACGGGACTTAAGCAAGCATGCTGATGTATCTCACTGGAAGTTACATGGTATATTTAAGTATGCATACACTGGGGATAAGCATAGACTAAACTTGATAATCTTTTATGCAGACAAAAATCAGGGTTAGGACTTCATCCACAAAGTTAGACATAGCTTAAAAAGAAACAAATGGTGATTGAATTGAGCTGGTTACATAATCTTTCAGAAGCATTCATAACCAAAAGAATGACAAAATTGTAGGTTTTAATCATTTATGTGTCCACATGACAGATGACTGTATGCATGCAGTAATTTAACAGAAAACCTTTTTTCTGTCTATACCTCAAGACAAGTTTGGTTGTGGCACAAGTCTTTCCTGACTGTCTATTAAACTACGTAGAAATTCTTCCACTGTGTACTGACCAACCAGAAAGATCTGACTGCCAACAATCCTACTGCCTGTAACAGAACTAGGACATCATCCAGGATATCCTAGGATATCATCATTATACCAGCTTACTGCATGCTAGTGTATTGTGCACGCCTGCAGTCATCCTTTCAAATTAGCTGGCACTGAATAGAAAGGTATTAAGCCTATCCAATCTTATAAGAAGTCCTGTCCTTATTAGGAAAACAAAGCTAAGTGAAGACATATCCACTAAAGGCAAAAGAATGATCCTGTAGAAAGCAGAAATGGGCAGCTGTCAGATATGCTACAGGGTTAGAAATCTGTGGTGCTGCAGGGTTTATGTTGCTTTAGAGGCTCTGATATCAGAGAATACTGTGGTATACATTCAGGGAAGAAAATATAGAAAATTAGACCTAGCAAAGGAGAGACAGACCAATGATACTGCCATCAACATCTGAATGTTTTCCAAATCATGATACTAGTTGAAACATGATATGAAAAAGTATTCCCTTCTGTAAATTCTCCAGCTTCTATGTGCAGTCAGATGCGATTTTCCAAAGTTCTTCTCTAACATTTTTTTGTTTCGTAATGAATATAAAAAAAAAAAATTAAAAAAACAAACATTCTCAGGAAAGTTTGTGACTTCAGAGCTGAGACTAAACCAAAAACCTTTCTTCTCGCAGGAACTCTGGTGTCTGAAACATTAAGGGAAACCTACAGATGCAAAGTGTTTGAGGCTTCTGTTTGCTCTCTTCTTGCTTTAGCAAGTTACTTTTGTTCAAAGGTAGTAAAAGATAGCTTGAAAAGAATCAGTTGATACTTAGCAGAGGAGTTGGACCAGAGGTCTCTTTCAATCAATCTTAACAATTCTGTGATATCCTTTTTAAAATTCAATTTTCTGTTAAGAGTTTACTGCCTTAATGCTGAGCTTCAGCTGCGTTAAATGGAAAAGGACAGCAGTCAATCAACAGAGCCTATGATGGTGTAACTTCTAAATAAAGTATTCACAAAGGGGAGACTCTCTATCAGGGGATGTGGCAGACCAAAGGGTAACTGTTTAAAACTAAACAAAGGGTAGGTTTAGATAAGGAAGAAATTCTTTACTCAATTCTTCACTGTGAGGATGAGGCCCTGGCACAGGCTGCCCAGAGATGCTGTGGATGCCCTGCCCCTGGAGGTGCTCAAGGCCAGGCTGGATGGGGCCCTGGACAGCCTGATCCAGTGGGTGGCAATGCCCACAGCAGGGGACTGGAACTGGGTGATCTGTAACGTCCCTTCCACCCCGCCATACTATGATTCTGTAGCAAAGCTCAAACATCTACCCATCCAGAAAGTTCTGAAGGTAAGAAATCAATATTAACTTTCATGACACTGTCTCAATGTATGTGTGTGTATATACACATGTATACATACATGGATGTTTTCAGTGTATGTTTTGAAATGGGATGAAAAAAAAAGGCATGAAATGCATTCCATCTTAAAATTTGCTTATATTAAGTAGCAAAATATTAACAGCTTTTTACTGAAGTTTCTTTCACTAACATCCTTAATATTTGCTTTTTACATTTTACAGCAATGTGCCTTGTTTCTATTCAGTCTTCAGGATGACCTTAAAATGACCAAGCTGATACTGTGATTAATGAGCCAATTATTTTCATGTGAGACATGAAACAAAACAAATAGCCTATTCCCCTTCAATCTACTCTTTTAAAAAATAGTATCCCCCCTCAATATTTCTTTTTTAACCTGAAAATTTATGATATGATGGATTTCATATGCAATTCACTCCCTAAATTAATAGGATCTGAACAGGGAAGGCTAGAAATGCCGGATTTTACTTGCCTTTGTCTTTACAGCAAGATGTAAATAGAGCTTTACTATTTTAGTGAGAAACAAATAAATCAGACAGAAGTCAAAAAAAAAAAAAAAAGGAAAAATGTTCTTGAAGACAATCACCCTCCATACAATGTTCTAAGTTACGACGATACCAACTGTTGTCCTCCATGTTCCTTCTCTGTTTTTCCACCTTTTACTCCAAGAAGTCCTTAAATAAATTAAGGAAAACAGTTACAACAAAAGAATCCTTACAAATCAATTGGAAAAATGAATTCTAAGCCAAATGGTTGGATGCTGTGTGTTTAAAGAAGGAAAATGGGAAAGAAAAATGAAATCTGTGGGAAAAGCTCTCTTCATCGAAGGAGCACTAAAGTTAAGCAAATAAAAATGCTGGAATAGCATCAAAGGATTATATTATACTCTTGGGAGAAGACGTAAAAGAAATAAACATTACAGGGACCACGACTTCTAAACTACAGGTCTTGAGAATCTCATGCACCCTTGAACAGCTGCAAAACACCAATTCCTCCTTCATCATTCAGCAATGAAGCCTTTGGTATGATCTGCAGAAACTCTAGTCGTTACAGCAGAACGAGCAAGCAATTGGCATTTGCCAGTATTTGTTGCAAAAGAGCTAGGCTCCTGTGCAACTTTTGCAACACAATTTGTGCAGCTACAAATAGATACACCCAGCACTGAATCTACCTGTGATAAATAGTTTGACATGCACAGTGAATGCAGTGTTTCCCTTCAGTATTTCCATTTGTTTTGTTATTAGTCCAATTTTATTTCTGGAACTTGTGAAAAACAGAGAAGAGAAGCACCTCCTAGGAAGCTGAGAAAATAATAGTGCATGACTCCAAGATCATCTGAAAAACTACTCATTATACTTTCTATATTTCTGTGTACTAGGCCCTCTACACCAAAAAAAAAAAAAAAAGACCAATAAAAAAAACCACCCTGAAGTAATGATGATAAAAACCCAGCATCCCTGCCCTGAAGTGCTTAATTTGAGGATCCTACTTCTGTGCTTTTGTGGTGCCTTCCACTGGAAGATTTCACTCTCCTCTCCAGACTACAGTGACCTGATTTCCAATATACTTGTCAAGCTGGCAATTATCAGCTTTACAGATGTCCTGGTTTTGGCTGAATTAGAGTTAATTTTCTTCACTGAAGCTGGTATGGTGCTGTGTTTTGGATCTTTAATGAAAACAGTGGTGATAACACACCGGTGCTTCAGTTGTTGCAGAGCAGTGCTTACACACAGCCACAGACTTTTCTGCTTCTTGTGCTGCCCTGCCAGCGAGGAGCTGGGGGTGCACAAGGAACTAGGAGGGGACACAGCCAGGACAACTCACCCAAACTGTCCAAAAGGATATATCATACCATACGGCATCATGCTCAGCAATAAAAGCTGGGGGAGAAGGAGGAAGGATGGATGTTGGGGTTATGACAATATGTCTTCCCAATAAACTGTTACAATGGAATACTGTATTCCTGGAACTGACAACATCTGCCTGCCAAGGCGAAGAAGTGAATGAATTCCTTATTTTGTTTTGCTTGCACTCACAGTTTTTGCTTTATCTATTAAACCGTCTTTATCTCAACCCACAAGTTATCTGTTTTACCTTTCTGATTCTCTCCCAATCCCACCTGGAAAGAGTAAGCAAGCAGCTGTACGGAGCTGCCTGCCAGGGTTAAAACACAACAACACAAAAATAAAAATCTGAATAACAGACTGAGGAAATAACTTGCCCATGTCACTCATCAAGTCCTGTAGTGCAGAACAGTCATACTTCTACATCAAAACTTGAGATGTAAAAATATTTTACAGCAACAGAAAATTATAAAGAATGTTAAAAGCACACACACAGATGGAATCAATACTAGGACATTCAAGTAACTCCAGTGCTGAGTAGGACAGACAAGAAATTTTTATCCAATGCTAACATACAAAAACAAACAAACAAACAAAAACCAACAATCTTTCAAGCAGAATTTTGTTTGATTTGCAAAGCAATTCAGTTCTTCTTTCTAATGAACTGCAAAATACTATAGCTGAATTAAGTAAGTCATGCACGTTCTTCAGGAAATACGTTTTGTATGAACTTTGAAACTTCATACATAAATAAGTGGAAAACTCATCTTAAGGGAAATCTACAATTCAGGATGATCCCGTGCCCTAAAGTAATACCAACTTTAAAAGAATTCTGGAGAAACCTGTGCCACTTCAGCAACCATTAATCAATACCTGAAGAGTGCCATTGGGTGGGCTTATGGAGCCCTTATTTTAAAGGGCTCCAAAAGTCTGGCAGATAACCTGCAGACTGAGGAAAGAGTCACTGAAGAGACGGCTTTCTTGATGTATGTGACATCGAGAGTCTGTTCATTTCAAGAACAAAACCAAGAGAAATACCAGTACGATGTAACTATCTGTACCACCTCCAATAGTGAAAAGCACCTCTACAGGAAACAGCGGGACAGCCTGCACTATATGGTCAAAGACCGCTTTTCAAGTGTCCCACATACATGGTGAGTTAGGACTAGTCTTTCCCTAAAACATTAGAAATTGTATCTTACCCCAAACCTGGAAACCAAAGTGATCTACCCTTGAAAGTGATGGAAATTTTTAAGCCATTGATGTCACTGAAAATTTTAATCACAGCCTTCAAATAAAGAAAATTGCCTTTTTATGATATTCAATTACAATTGACTAAAATGCTAAGCGACGCAGTCCTTCTCTTCTTCATCCTTCTTCCTCACCATCCGAGCTCCATGAAATATACTAGTTGACCTAATATTATGTTAAACCTCTTATTTTCTGTATTCAGCATCTTATCCATCTTCCAGAACTCAGAGGAGAGCATTCATTTTGTTCTTAGGCATTAACACTCTGACAGCAACACACAGTTGGTGTTTTATTTAAAAGAAAGAACACAAGCCATTTACACCAAGAAAAATACCACCACTAAAAACAAACAAACAAAAGCAGTTCTAAATCTCCATGCTCAATGAAAAATGGAAAACCTATGTGTACATGCTGGCAACAAGGACAGAATTTTAACCACATGGTATCATTAAAGAAAGTAGAGGGAATGATGTTTAAGCCTGAGCTACATTAAAACATCAGTGTACACAACAGACATGCCAGTTAAACTTATTCCAAGAGAACATCACAAAACCAAGTTTGACTGATTCAACTGTGGCATTGTTGTTCAAAACTAGCTCTGTGTCTATGTCTTGTGGCAGCACAAAAATACTTTGATGTGCAAAAAATAAATTGCTGTTGTACTCTAAAACCAAGGAAGGCGTTACATGTAAGCCTTGCCTCCATGACTACTCACTACCATTTCATTTTCTGCTGTTGCATATCTTAAAACAAATAAAACACTCCACTAGATAAATGCTGAGAATTAGAAACGAACAAAAAAAACAAATCCATGCTTACTGAGATAAATTTGTAACATACTTATTACAAACCATCTTTCTGTAATCTTATCAATACCACTTAAAGAAAAGGACTCTAAACCACAGCAAAGGAAAACAAGCTGGGATGACAGGTGTTCATAAATACAGGGACATCACACTAACAGACTGGGATTGGTAATACTTCCCTTTTAATCCTGTTCCCCTTCTCCTACACAGAGGCAGCAGATTTAAATGATACACACAAACATGGAAGGATCAGAAAGCAAATTTTTCCAACAATCACAGTAATTTTTAGGATGAATAGTAGCGGCTGCTTGATAGTCCTAACAGTTTAATATGAAATCTCTACTCTTGTATTTGAAACAAACAAAAAACTGAACAAAAACCCCAACCACACAACGCATAACCTAAAGCACAAATCTCTTTGCTGTGATTCAGTACAGGATTTTCTTCTGATCTGCCTTTCTATGTCAGAAGAGAAAACAAAATGGAAACTTGAATATATATGCAGGGAAAAATAACTCATAATGCATCATTTAAATTGAAGTCCCAAAAATGCTGAAGTTAATTCTGCTGTAAGGTAGTATGGAGTATATCTTTTGTTATGAAACAGAGTCTTGACCATGCCAGCTTATTATCTGAGATGTTGCGCCAGTCATTGCAGCCCAGCCTTCCCAGGGGTTCAAGCTACTAGCTCAGATCTTCAAAACCTGCTACATTCCTTATTTATGAATCGATACACTTTGATCAACCATACCAGTTACTCTTTCCTCCTACCAATTTCCATCCTCTATCTGTCCCTTGCCTAAATTCTGTTTCAGACAAATATATAGAACTACATTAGATTCAGGGCAATACACTGAAGATTATTTTCTACGTTGATTGCAGAAAAAAATATTAAAAAAAAAAAATCAAGTAGACCTTAGCACCAATTTTTCCCTTCAGGCCCGTCTTCTTACAAAAAAGCCCAACCACACTCAAAAGAGTATTAAACCTCAAAAAGACAACCTCACACCCAGTTGGGGAAAATATTCTCCACCTCAGAGACAGAGTATGTAGCAAATGACAAATTCAATACACACAAAATAGACAAATTGAGGTGCATATTTAGATGTGCTTCTTAAAAAGAGTGGTGAAAGGCTTCTGTAAGCAGTTAGATTTTCTGTATAATTTACTATGACAGTGGCAATGGGGTTAACTGAGAGTGTGACTGAGCATTTGATCAGATGACAATCAATACTGCAATCAAAAATGAAATTTAAAAAACACAGAAGGTGTACAGCCAGATGCAATCATTGTGAGTTCACAGCAAAGCCCTCTGCATCATGCATGATGGAAACAGAGGAGCGCTCTGTAAGGCTCCAGGGATTTGTTGTTGTTATTATTTTATAATACTCCAAGTTCCTTAAAGAAAGAAAATGAGAAGCTAAGGAATTAAATACTCTTCAGAGGCAATGGGCTGACAGAAACTTTCATTTCCTAAAAACTTCCTCTGTCAGGAATATCAGCTGTAGATATCCTGGTCTGAAAGACTGAAAATTGATGACTTTTTCTGGTTGCCCTTTTCTGAGTAACAGCAGTAAACAAAGCCCAGTTTTAACTTAACCGTAAAAAGGACCTGCTCACGTATTCCACTGGCACGTAGAGATAAGGTGGTACAATACAGATGTGCAACATAATTGCTTCAGTCATTTGTTGCTGGTGCTGCCAGAGTTCAACACAGCTTTTAGTGTTGAAAAGAAATTAATAATGAATAAAATAAATAATAATAACAATAATAGTCTTGCAATTTTGAGAAGAAATGCCATGCATTTTATCTGTAAGTTTTCAAGCATTAAGCATTTCATCACTGTTCAAACAAAACAGTCTTATTCTTCTCTCCTGAAATGTGAAGACCATTTCCTTACCAGCTATACGTGCAAGTGGATAAATAGACTATAGACATTTTGTGCTCTTTACCCCAGTACAACTTCTGGGAGAAAATGCATCAGCCCAAGAAAAAAGCATGGTAAGACCTCTGTCATTTCTTACATACATGAGGACCTTCTTAACTGCCTTATTTCCCTGTAAGTGTCATAAAATCCAATAAGAAAAGCCCATAGCTCCATAAGAGAACTATACCTATACTACTAGAGGCAGCGACTTGACTGCCACAGAATATGAACGTTATTGCAACGTTGACAAGGCATGACCCTCTTCATTACTTAACTTGGCAGTTTCATTATACTGTCAGAATTTAAAGTGTGTCCATTTTCCTTTTACAGATGATAGTTCCGTCAAGATCTTCAGCTGAGGTTCAGTTATTATAATCCTACTAGAGCTTCAGCAATGTGGGAGGGAGAAGAATGATGATACCATTCCTAAGCTGCTTTATTTTACCCTGAAGCATCGTAAGAAGTCCTTCAGCTCTATGATACAGCTATCAAATAACGCGACAATCAACATTAGACTGGCTTGGGAAATCAGACAACTCAGAAGCCACTGTTTTAGAAAGAGTTATCTTACTTCTACCATATGCCTATTTTTGTTATTCTCTTCTGATGTTCACAAACAGTAATTACATTTAAAATCTAGGTTTTTGCATCACAATTAACAAACATCACTGAGATACAGGTTATGGTAATCTGTGGGATCTCTTCTGTCTTGCTCAGAGAATAACTGGAAAACACTAAGGAAAAAATAGATATTAGCAATGAAAATATAAAGTTTCCACATGACAAATTGCACTACTAAAACTCTTCCTTGTTCACACCTGGACTGACTGTCTTTCAGATTTAAAAATAAATAAAGCATGAAGTCATCTCCTTGTTGCAGAAAAGAGCTAGGGAGTAGGCAGGAGTCTAGATGCTTAGGATTGCAACACATTAAATGTCAGCCAAAAGGGTGAACCAAACCCTGGGGTACATCAGGCCTGGCACTGTCAGCCGGGCAAGGGAAGGGACTGTCCCGCTCTGCTCTGTGCTGGTGCAGCCTCACCTTGAGCACTGGGTGCAGGTTTGGGTGCCACAATATGAGAAGGACATAAAGCTATTAGAGAGCATCTGAAGGAGGGCTATGAAGTTGGAGAAGGGTTTGGAGGGCAAGGTGTGTGAGGAGCAGCTGAGGTCCCTTGGTCTGCTCAGCCCAGAGCAGAGGAGGCTGAGGGGAGGCCTCATGGCAGCCTACAGCTCCCTCCCAGGGGAGCGGAGGGGCAGGCGCTGATCTCTGCTCTCTGGGGACAGCGACAGGACCCGAGGGAATGGCACAGAGCTGCGTCAGGGGAGGGTGAGCTGGGGGTTAGGAGAAGGTTCTGCACCAGGGGGTGGTGGGCATGGAACAGGCTCCCCAGGGCAGTAGGCATGACTCCAAGTCACTGGAGTTCAAGAAGCATTTGAACAGCACCCTCAGACACAGGGTTTGGGTTTTAGGTGGTCTTGTGTGGAGCCAGGAGTTGGACTTGATGATTCTTGCATGTCTCTTCCAACTTGGGATATTCTGTGATTCTCTGCTTAACATTACCAGCAAATATGATCTTAGGAAAAGAATCTGCAGTGGCTTTAACACATTTCTACCAGAACTCCTTCCCAATGTTATTAGCTTGCTTCACAGAAGTCTTATAGCTAATTCTAAAGTACCTTAAATCAGTAAAAAGAAATATTGGTACAGATAAAGTTCTCCTGATTTTGCCAAGTGTTTTCTTGATTTGTTATTTAAATGAGGAGCTCTAGATGAATGGCTTCCATCCATTAATCTACTTAAGTTTGAGAAAGCAAGCCACAACCAATTTTCTGAGAAAAGAGAAAGAGGATAACTCACAAACATATATGGGTAGAAAAAAAAAAAAAAAAAAAAAACACAACCCATCCAAAATGGGGAAGCTGACCCAGAGAAAAAGACATGAGTCAGAGAAGTGCAACAAGTTCCCAAGAGAACTATGTTAACGTTAGAAAGCTGAAAAAGCGTCTAAGATCCAGAACATAGACCAAGGTATAAACTTTACAATATATAATGTTACAAGAAAAATAAAGATCACTGGCAATAGCAAAGTGTATAGTCTGCCTGAAGTATGTATTCTTCATGTATAGAACCGGGGTCAGGTTGCAAAACTGACATAGTGTATTTTGAACACATATGTAATGGTGTGCCAAGTTTGTATGTACCTAGCTCAAATTTTTGAGGGTTTAACTCAATTTTATTCTTGACTTAAACAAAGATTATTACTCTAATACAATAAATATACCAAAACCTTTAATATGAACCAAAGTATTCACCCGAGTACAAATTTAAGGTCTCTTAGAAGCACATATCTCTAAAACACCCATAAAAATGTAGTCTTTTCCAAAATGAGTAAGCAGTCAACATCAGCATGGATATGAGAATGCACAGGAATACCTCCTTCAATAAATCCAACATACATGGTTTACAAGGCTTAATAAAATCAATTTCTCATATCCTATTATGTCATGAAGCAGCAGAATATCTCACTTCTGCTATATCATGGTATTAAACCTACTTTTGTACATTTGATCCTGTGCTTCAGAAAAAAAAGCCCCCTTACCAGATATGTAAACCATATATCTACCTGATACTTCCCATTCACCACAGCTGTTTGTTTTTTCATTTTTGAAGTACTTAAAACACGCCACAGTTCTAAAATAGGATCACATATCTAAGCAGTGATCCCCCATATTAAAAGTTGGGGTTGTATTAGTAAAGAAAGTGAAAATGAAACCAGCTCCAGACTATTTTCTAATGCCTCATTGTCATATCTTTTTTTTTTTTGATCTAACCATACAGTGCCATGTAAACCAAGCCAGAGATTTAAAGCTGTAAAAACAGAATATGCACCAAGCTGTGTTCCCATGCTGTAATTGAGAGCCACCTTAGTGAGAGACTGTGTTCTATACGAACATGACAACCCACACAACTTCTTTAATCTTTGCCATCATTAATGTGACATCACATGACAAAGATGGACTTCAGGAGGGACCAGTGGTGCTTCTGCCACTGGGTGTCCCTTACAGAAATAACAAAAGGAAAAGAGCATATCATTCTGAAGTAGTTTGGAATACAGATTATCCAACAAAAATGTATTGGTTTTTTTTGTAGCGGTTTTCTTTTTTTTTTTTTTCCTTTGATCATTGTTGTTGTTTTGTTTTTTAACGCTTCAGGAATTATCCAGCTATTTGCCCTTTCTTCCAGTTCTTCAAACTGGATTCAGAGTACCAGCCATGCAATCTGCAGGGGATGATGCCTTCACATCTCTTGCTTGCATTAATGACGGGTCATGTCAGAAATAGATTTTATTTAAGTGCATGACACTGCAAAGGTATGAGATTAAGTATGAAGGATTTTTGTTCTCCTTGCAAATATCGACATCTACACTGAATATGGAAAATAACTAAGAAAATTAAATTGTTTATGCTTAGAATCTAAAAGATGTGTGGTTTTATAAGTGTTATAAAGCATTGACAGTACTTTCCTCTTACCTACTTGACATCTTTGAAAAGAATAGTCATTCTATATGTATGCTAGAAGGGCTGTATGTTCTATAGATCAGTCCTGGTCAGAACTTGTTACTTACTTACTACTTTATTACTTAGTAGTATGTAGTTCATGAGCCAATTTACAGCTGCTCGAAGGCATTCAAGGATATTTCCTCTAGCCTCCCGCCTCACAAATGGACAGACATACTCAAAATTGCTTCAGTAGAAACTTAATGCTTTCTAGAAGATCTGATTTNNNGCTTTCTAGAAGATCTGATTTAAACAAAAACATTGTGCACAAAGTATTTCAACTTTAGAAGAGCATTTGTAAACAAAATGAGATCAAAGAACCAGTTATCTATGAATTGCCTGACTTTCTGCTTAACACAGAATTCTGAAAAACCTTGGTTTTGTTCTAAGGCAACTTCAAATATTTACTGAAATAGATATGACAGTTGCCTCATTTCAACATTGCTCAGTAATTTAGATCTATTTAGTATACTTGTACCATTGCAGAAACAGGCTCAAAGGAGAAAAGCCTCAAGTTTAACACCATCTTTAGCAGTTCTTTTATTTTTGCTCTGACTACTCAAAGAACCTGCAGCTGCTGATAGTGGGAGTGTCACTTGCCCCTCTGAATACACTGTCAAATTCAGAACAGCAATAGCCCACTGGCTGTAGCCAACAAAACTACAAAAAAAGAAAACCCCTGTAGCAGCACTAAAATCTAAGGGCTAATCCAGTCATATCTAGATGTCATAGGGAAATGAGAGATAACACAGAGGTCTATATCGATACACTTCCACAAAACTCACCTTTTTTTCAAGCGATTGAGAGATTTCAGTATAAATATTATTGAAAAACCAGTGGAAGAAAAGAGGAAGGGGAAGGAAGCAGGATGGGGTAGATGAAGCAGTTTTTTTTTTTTTTTTTCCCCACTTCTCTTTTTTGTTTTCATATTCTTACATTAGACAATATCAATCTCTTAACTGCTTGGAGCAAGAACTCTGATGTTTTTGCTTTTCAGGGTTTTCTGATGCTCTTTCAATGAGAAACTTAAAGCAAAGTCAGGTCCCAGTATCTATATTGTCAAACAAACTGAAAAGAAAATTTATGCCCTTAACATCTACCTATTCGTGTTTGATCAGTCTCTGCACATTCTCATAAGGAGTTAANAAAAAAAAATGAAAGCCTATCCACTTAATGTTTGACAGTGCGTTCTGCTCCTTAAATTCCGGCCTTCAATGAAAGATGACATTGGGATGCTGAAGGCACTGAGTGCACATTGTATTTAACTAATTAGGGCCACCTCTACCTTTAAGTCCAGTAGGAGAGTGCCATTTTCACTGTCTCATGCAAAAGCAGCCTCTAGACAGTATCATCTAGACCTATCACAACTAAGTCCATGTAGGAATTCTGATCTGTTTAGGGAAGTTTCTGTGATA
>VXAV01002092.1:380856-391695 GCA_013399715.1 Alectura lathami | reverse complement strand
TTATTTTTGTTTTGTACCTATATATGATGATTTTCCTAGGAAACTTTTTTTTTAAGATTACTTTATGTTTTCTGATACCTGTAGTGAAAAATATATTCAGAAGGCAGTGCTTGGTCTATGCATGGATTTTAGTTGTATTTCTTCGAGTAACTGCACTGTTCACCAGTATTACTTATATTAGGACTCACATATACTGACTTGAGCATGGTTACATCTTTGTAGTCTCTCCTTCTTTTGGAACAGAAAGTACAGCTTTACTTTTGCCTTTGAGTTTTTATGAGGCTCAAATACCAAAAATGTAGCAAGAAAGTAAGAAAAAGTAGTGTAATTAACTCTCAGGCTGAGANAAAAAGTAGTGTAATTAACCCTCAGGCTGAGAAGGAAGTAAAAGACAAACCACTGTTTGGTTAACAAAATGACCAGATGATGATCTATTGGTGTGCAGGACAACAAAGAATAAGTGTAATGTAATGCCAAGGTAAGAGTAATGTGTTAGAATATTTAGACAGACACGCTGTTTGGCACTGTAAGACTAATCAAGGATATTCAAAATGACATTCTACACCTGTCATATGTTTATATCTAATCTAGCAGTTCATGAGATGAAAAGCAATTACACGTGGACCTGAAAGAGGAAGAAAGTTTCCATACATATATCTTCATCTTAGTTTAACAGAAACTTTGAAAAAGAAAGAAAAATAAGGAAATTCAAAGATTAACTGTTAAACCTATTTATACAATAAAGTTGAGGAGAGACATTCAGTACTAACGACATAATTTCCTGATTGAATAATATATTTTTTCCTTGTTCATTCTGATGACATAGCAACACATTAATGCTCTGGAGGTGAGCCTAAAATATCTGCATGCCCTGCTCAGCTATGCTGGCATCAAGTTTGTGTGTGTATTTTCCCTAGCTCAACATGTGCACAAAAATGAAGTCAAGGAGGAAATGCGCGCTTAAATTGCATGAAACATTACCTGAAAAAACAACACTAAGCAAATACTCACTGAGGGGTTAGACAGTTGGTGACAGTTCAGGTTTGTTTGTTTGTTTGTTTGTTTTTGTTACTGTTCTATATATTTGTTGTCTTCCAATATTCTGGGAAGATCATTATTTCTGTTGTTTGTAATTTTTGCCATATCTGCATGAAAGACATTCTTTGTCTTCACATGCAGATTACAGTGTCAGCCCTTCTGTTAGATTGCTTCCTATTGAGATAACACTCTGTATTAAAGGTTTTTTTAAAAAATCCCATTAAATACTTCATGTCACTCATCTCTTAGAAGACATTAAGAGGGTGCTAGATGCTTTGATTTAGCATATCTTCATTCATTGCAGAAGTAAGATCTCCAATAGCACTTAATCTGTGTGTATTACATACTAGAGGATAAAAATCATCCAGTTTATAAACAAAATGCCAATACTAGTGAAATTACCCATCTGCTGAATCTTCTGCCAAATAGTCCTCTATCATACTAGTCAGCAGAACTTGCCTTCTAATCAGGCTGACTACGTTCTCTCTCTTTTTTTTTAATAAGTTTATTTCTTGTTATCAGACTTGGGCAAATGTCTCTAAATAATCATATAAAATGTTACATGGACTTTTTAGACTATGCTGCTGTCTTGGGAAAAGTGTTTATATTCTGTATTTAGATTCCAATATAAATGTGTTTATGTTCTTTCTTTTCTCTTGTCATAAGGCATTTACAATGAACCATTTTCTTCCTCAGAACAGTTTTCAAGCCACATATTTGTCTGTGAGGACCAAAGCACCCATGACTGCCTTGGACTATAGCAAACACAAGTTTAGATATGCGTTGCTGCTGATATATTATTGTCAAGATTGTATTGTCTTTTCATTTGCTTTTCAAGACTAAATACACTGAAAAAAAATGAAGATAAGAAATCTTGGAAGTAGGAAACAACTAAAGGGTAGGGACTATGATGATGATTTTCATAATAAATTCAGTATCTTTAGCATTTCAAGGCTACAGTAAAATCTCAGAAGTCTTAATGTTTTATGGCGTTTTGATGTTTTGTAGCCAAAATAGTCATCATTTTCTTATATATTCCAACAAATTAGATCCTTTGCAGTATTTACATTAGTTTTTAGGCTAACTGTAATACTGAGCAGTCTGTGAAGAATCTGATGCTGTTGTATGCTCTGAAAATTTGTACTGTAGCACACTTTTCAGGGGACTGAAGCAAAAGAAACTTGAGCAAAGTTCCTGGATTCACAGATACAAAGAACCCACTGCCGTTTTGGTTAAAATAACTGATTTTCTTGAACTTCTGCATGCATAAAATACAGAGCTATGTATGTATTTTTATATAAAGACCTTACAAATATTTTACTGTATAATATCCATATCTCTATACTATGTGCAAAATAATTGTTATTTGAGGAAACAAAACGTATCTGTTTAAATGGCGGTATCTTAACTAACACCTGATCTTTCTGTCTACAATGATCTGCTTTTTCAGAGCTATGGCTTTTCAGGACAGCCTTTGTACATGAAGTGTGATGCAGGTTTTACCTACTGAATTAAAATACAGGATTTAAAACATAATTTAATTGGACATGTTGAAAGTAACATGATATTCATTCATTCATTAAGGTTATTTAAAAATATATTCCATTGTATTAAATTATGTGCACTATGCACAGATTTCAGCTTATTAGCTCTTTGACTTCATTCTCATTTCAGTGAATTTACGAAATGCATGGCTATATAATGTCATTATAAATAAGGAAACTGCAATGAACTTTAAGACTGTGCTATGTTATCAAAAACAGTATAGGCAATTCATGGCACTGTTAAAAACACGTTACTGTTTCAAATCTTAATGTTAATGGTAGCTCCTTGATATTCTGTGTAGCTAATTCTAATTGGACTCATCTGCATTCTATTATTTGTAGAGTAAGAGCCACAGGCATCACCAGTTTTTGTTTGTTTGTTTGTTTGTTTGTTTTTTCACACAGTTTTTATATATTTTATCCAGTTTCAAAGGGAAATGGGGATTTTCTTCTTTTCCAATACCTAGATGTCTGTTTTTTACATATATGCAACTACGATTTTTGCTAGAAACCTTTATGGTCCTTTATGTGTCTCTTCACAAAAAGAAACACTGTTATGGCTACTATATCCAAGTTACCAAATCATTTTGCCCAATTATGCATAAATATTCAAAGACCATCTATGAACATAACTCTGCTCTGGCAGCATTTTTAAAAGAATGCTATTCTACTTCTATATGAAACATAATCAGGAAGTGGTGGATGATATATGTATCATTTTCCAGTTACTAGCTTGCTAATTACCTTCACCTATAAAACCTGACTGGTAGAGGATTTTCCTCATTTTCCTGTGTATTAAAAGACTCAACTACCTGATGTTCACATCTCAATTGAATTTGTCCTCCCTGATAAAATTTATTTTAAAAATCATGTGAAATACACCTGATAATTTCAGTTTGGTCGCAGACCACTTACAGGTAGGCAGACACCAAAAGGACTGTCTCTTCCCCTAGCTTTAACCTTCTATCTCTACAGCTGGATACCCTAAGACTAAGGTTCAAAGGGCTTGTAAGCAAGTTCACTCATTTGGTCACAAGGATATCCCACTGACATACATAGATGTTTTCTAGTGTAATTAGGGCTATGTGTGTTTCCAAGACTGGTCTTAGGATTCTAAGCTAGATCTAGTTGACTGACAAAGTAAAGTAGATGTCTGTGTTTAAATGACCTGTAACATCTATAAAAAATAATTTAATACCAGCCTGGCAGACCCTGGATCAGGAGGGTCATTCTAGTGGAATTGGCTACTAATAACATGAGTCTCAATACATACTGGGTCTCCCCTTTCCAAGGGGTCCAGGCCTCCAGCCCAATAAGCAGCCTGTTGGGTTAAGGACCATTGGTAGTTAAGAAAACTACCAATTTGCTGGATCATTGGTACTACTGATTTGCTGGATCACTGGTAGTTAAGAAAACTCCAGACCTCCAGTATCCCTGTGCCTCACCTTCTGATAACAAGACTCAGTGTCCACTGGTCAGTGATACCCTCCATACATATTCTGTCTCAGTTTCTTGAGCTTCCTGGTGGGGAAGGGCATGCATTATATACCTCCAACTTCTCAGTAACAGAGCAGCAGTCAAGCACCGGCATTTCCTGGGCAGCCATGGCTTGTCACTGCTCATACCTCTCCCAGCTTATTGCCTTGCTGGCACATAGCTGAAAGGTTGCTTCCCAACACTTACTGCCTGCACTTCTCAGGTGGAGCATCAGTATCCCTCTGGACCTTCTAACACTGGGGAATCCTGCTGACTACACCAAATTAATATGTCACGTCCCACATATGAAGCGAGGGAGGGGTGACCAGATTCACAAATCCCCTCGGTTACATCAAAGTGAAACAACTTTCAAGGTCCAAATACAATCATCTATTTTAATCATAATCACTGTACCACAATAATCTTAAAGGCACTGTCACTCTTACAATTATACCTCTCTAAGCTGTGTGGCTAAACTACGTGACTTTATATGAATTCAAAATAAGCCTTAGTGACTGTGAAAGGAAAAACAAAACTAGGAGGGGGGATAGAAAGCAAGAGACAGATGGAGAAAGAGATTACCTGTCTCAGTTCCAGTGTTGATCCAGCCAGTGGGGGGGTCCTCAGTCTGTGAGAGCGCTCATTTAGAAGTTCAGAAGTTCCAAAGTTCCTATGTCCCCACTGAGCTTCTCTCAGGCATCCTTTTATGCCTGCTAAATTTGTGGGGTCCACAGTCAACGAGTTCGCCTTCAACAAGTTCACTGTCAACAACTGTAATATCTGACAGTTCACTCTGTCTCCCTTGAACAGGGGAGTTTTGGCCAGAGCAAGGCTATCCTGTCTCCATGGGGCTCCCTCCTCTGACCACGTTAGCTGTTAGTCTGTTGTCATGGCAATGGTCTTATCTTGCAAGTATTTGAGACAATTCCAGGCATACCAAGATCAAGTGTTTTTCCTGGTCTGCTACACCATGCCACTGTTATTTGTTCTTCACATCGTGCCCTATAGGTAAGGATTCTTGGTCCTTCTCCAGAACCAGTGCAGAAATCAGCCTTGTTTCTTCTTGCTGGCACTTTCCTGTTTACAGATGCCCAGGGTGGGTACGTGAAACAAGAACATCTGGGTGTCTTTGACAGACACCCATAGCTGAGGACTGCTGCTCACGTGAAATCTATACGTGTTGCTGCGAGGCAGCAAAGTTGGGAGTCAGACTTCTCCCTCAGGTTTGGATGTTCAGCAGAGCTTTCAGGCTTGGGCTGAGAAGCTGTCAGAATGGAGCTGAGTAGTATCTGGTAGCATTTTAGATCCAGTGTTCTTGGGTAGCTGCGGTGTTTGTAGGGACAGTAGTTCTTCACCTCAAATGCTTTGAACAATTTTAAACAGATGTGAGACTGAATTTATACAGATGCGATACCTGGGTCAGACCTTGCCAAAAAGGATGTCTCAGTAGGCTCAGCTGGTCCTTCCTTCTGCTTCTGCTGACAGGGGAAAAGAGTATCGTTCTACTCAGATGTCCTCCACAATACCAGTCCATTATTTGCTGGATGCCTCGGCTGAAAATTGTTAACAATAACATTAATCTTGCCTCTTTTTTACATTTAAATTCAGACCCTTTGGGATCTATACAGCACAGAAAATTCTAAATGTCTCAATTACAACATTTCAGACCATTCTGTATGCTCCGAATAAAGGTATTTGATTGTATGTCCTGTTTCATGTGCTGTCTTTAGGACTAGCTGAAAGGATTCTATGCAGTCATTAACTTTTTGCTATGTCTGAACTGGCTATTGAAGTATTACTGTTCTGTGGTCTTCCAGGCTAACAAAATCAGACCTTGCTGTGGAGCCTGGAGAATGTAAAAGTTTTTGAAAATAACACCAGTTCACTGCCATTGGCCCATTTGCTGCTGTCCATTAGCTGTAGTCCATTAGCTTGTGTAATTATTTGTTACAAATATTTTAGGGGATGCTCATTTTTATCAGACATACTATGTCCTATGCTACAGCAAATCCCATACACTACAGCACTACAAACTGAGAACGATCTCTGAGGCAGAAAATGAGGGTCAGCTGGCATTCACAGTGCTCTTCAGAACAGGTGAACAACATTTGGATACAATCTGCAGCAAATTCCCCTGGGAGTACCAAGGCACATGGGGTACATATCAAGTCAAGTTTTCAAGGCACAGCAGTATTTCAGCAATGAAGAACATTTTGTTGACTTTTCTGGTTGAGACTTTATTAACCTACTACATCACACAGTACTGTAATTTCTTTTCCAACTGTCAGTTATCTTTCAATTCTAAGTAACTTAAGACTAAACAGGTAAAACAGGTTATAGATAATTGCAGAGGAAAGCAACAGCTTGTCTTTCACACCTCACAACTAGGGTGCTTATCTTCAGATGTCATTCTTCTTCCCCCTGCACTCAGTATTTTCTGCAGCTGTGACAATTATAGTCTAGACTAGGGAGACAGGTAGAAAAAGACCATAGCCATCACCATCAAAAGAAAAAGAAATCTAAATATTTTCAGCTTTCAAGTGCTGCATGCATTTCTTATTTTTCCTCATTTGTGCTGTTCACCCACAACATCCAAGAGGGCTTTTATGCAGGGACACCTTGAAAACACTAATTGTGTCTAAACTGCTGCATCAGCTCCCTTCAGACCCATACACTCACTTCCCTTCCCATAGAAACCAGAGGAGGACTGACACTTGAGTTTGCCAGGGCCCTGAGCATGTCAGCAGGTTTTGATTGGCCTCATCAGCCCCACATGGACCTCCACCCAAGCACCGTCCACCTTTTGGCCTGGAAGCTGCATTTAAAGCAGCTGGCATAGCAACCTTACTCAAGTGTTTTTCTCTATGTATTGTGCTTGGGGTTGGGGGTTCTTGCTTCCATTTTGCCTTTAGTACTGTTGCACGTTTACCTGCTGCTGACTAGGCTGACCATGGTTGCCATGGCTCTCCTTGCTCGGGTATTGTGGGACAGCACTTTACATACATATGTACTGGGGGGGGCAGGGTGATGAGTGTTGTTGCCTTGTTGTTCTCCTGCCTCTGGTTTGCCCTGCCCTGAGCAGAGGCCTGTACCTAGGGGGCTGAGCTCTGCACCAAAATAGACTTGTAGGGCTGCTGTGAAGGAGAAATACTGACTTTTATGAGTGTGGGTCATCTCTCCCATGCTGAAACTGTTTTGTGTTATTACTTCTAGGGATCACAAGTAGAGAAACACTCCATGAAATATGAAAATGAATGGTTAAAACTAAAATCTTAGGCTAAAGCACAGTATTTATAGCTTAGCATAGCTAAGTTTTAATGTTTATATTAAGTCCACTTTAAATTTATTTTCCTGTATACTTTCTGTTCAAAACAGTACTCAGAAAATCATGCTTTGTTTTGATTCACTGTATAAGAAAATTATCTGTATGAAAAGTTTATTTCAAGAAAAAAGTCAGTGGAGACTTGGTTAGGCTTACTGTTCCATGAAGAAAGAATCATGTTTCATAAAGTTTAGTTTTTTTTTTCTGTTTCTTAACATACAAAGAGGAGATCTCATTTCAGTTTTATCACAGCAATGCCAAAGTGACCACTGTACAAACCTCAGAAATTGAAGAACAAAAGAATGGCTCAGGTTGGCAGTGACCTCTGGGTCCGTGTGGCCGAACCCCTCTCAAGAAGAGACAGAGGAGGGTGCCCGGGGACATGTACAGGCAGCTTTAGAAAATCTCCAAGGAGGAGACTGACCAGTATCTCAGGTACTAGAATTAAGCATTCCTCTGCTTGAGAGAAGGGATGGAGTGCATACACACCATGAACCATCCTGTGGTTTTATCTGCTGGTGACCAGCTTGCTGCCATCTAAATGTTCTTCTACTCTTAAAATATTACACCTACTTTTTATGACTACTGCTGTTTTTTCTTCCCTTCCTCCCTTGTCATAATATCCACTGATGCAATTGATTCTATATAAGAAGAAGTTAGTGTTCATAGTTCACTCACCTTTAGCTGTCATAGGGCTAAGGGTTGCCAGGGTTTTTATGCTTTGGTTGGCTCTTTCCAATACAAATGGAATAATAAAATGTAAGCAGCTTGCCAGTGGTCAGAGGATTACCTTTTTCCACGTCACGCAGACAAACTCATTCACCACTGTGAGGACTGCAAGGTATACTTGGGTACCAACAGTACTTGTTAATGTCTTATTTTTCATTAGCTGCTCACATCTTCTCTGCTTAATAGCCAAATGCTTGATTCCCATCTATGAGGAACAGAAGAATACAAATCTTGGCTCTTTATATTCTGGTATGTTTTGTTTTCCCTCAATTCCCATATTTCTAACTTTCAGGATAATTTTGTCAACTTTTTTCCATTTATTACTCTAACATTTTACTGTCATCACCTTGAACCATGAAGTTAAAATCATCACCTACATATTCTTGAGGCAATATAACAAAGTGAAGTAAATTCAAATTAAAGAAAACATATTTATAATACAGATAAGACATATGCAAAGTAGTAATACTGTTTTCTGAAATGTCTGGCTTTCTGCAGTTGTATAATAAAAGACCACTTTCTTGTTAGCTTTGTGATAAAATAGAAATACTTGCTTAATAAGCAAATCATAAAAAGATACAACCTATGCATCCAAATGCATGAGTCACTTTCCCACTTCTTAAACCAGGTTCTCCTCCTTTTTTTTTCTCGTTTTCTGCTTTTAATAGGAGTAAGTCATTTCACAAGCACAATTCACCACTTGAACTGCACAGCAACATCAGAACAAGCACAGACATGGTAAGTCCAAGTCGTTCTCTTTGATTTGAGTGTAGTGGGAATTCCAGACATTTTATATACAGCATGCAACTTCTATATGTTGTGCTGCAAAGTCTTATAGCCCAGGAATGGCTTCCTGCAATATTTTGGAAAAAGTACTAATAGTATTTAAGTTGATATTTAAAGCATAGTTAAGGGTATAAAACTAGTAATTGTCACATGTACATAGAACTGTCAAGCATCAAGACTGCAATTATCACAATTTATATAATTTTTCTTGAAAGCATTTAACCTTGGCATTATCAAGTGTGTTTATATCAGCTACTGTAATAGTTTTTTGAAAGATAATATCAGTTAATTACAAACAAACTGACATAATTAATGGGTCTTACTAATAACATATCTCAAGTATGTGAATGATAGCCAGTTACCAGTGATACAGTTCAGCTAATGATGCCAAACATTAGAATCTTTTAATACCAATGTGCACACTAGCATTCTTAGAAAAGAAAATGATGTGCCTTCAGCATAGAAACAAAGCAAGTGTGCACTGTGTTCAGATAAAATCATGTGGTCATGTTAAGTTCAAGCAAGTAACACTGAGCTTGCATCATATAACAGAGGAAAATATCACACAATACTGATGTTCTTACAGAACAAACAAAACATGTACTAAAACCAAGTGTCATGTCACTCATGAGCTCAATCAAAGATGAGCAGCTGTAGTTTTGTTCCTGCTCAGAACAAAGAAATACACGGAAAACTAAGCATACAAAGAACCTTAATTCTATTTAGTAGAACTGACAAGCAATCTGTTTATCAAGTTATGTGAGCAGTTTCACATGGCCATTTAAACTTGCTGTCTATGTAAGTTAGAACTTTGTTATGCCAGGGGGCTCCATGAGGGATAAATGTGCCACAGGTCTTGTTTCTTTGATGTGGCTGATTGCAGGGTCTTACAAGTAGCAGAATTTGGAATGTTTGAAGGATTTTCAAGTGTACTGGTGAAGACAATAAGGTGTTATCTACAGGGTCACTAAAACTATAAAGCAGGGGCACGGTGGCCTCAGGTAGCTATGGAAAAAAAATGCTGAGAAGAGTGTTTTTTTTTTTTTTTTTTTTTTTCAATAAACCATGCTTTTCTTCAAGATTCTGGAACTAACCTCATTTTGGAAAGTTTTGATGCTATATCTCACTTCAGTTTAGTGACTAAAACCTTTACAGACAAAGAGGCCATCTGGGCTTAGCCTCTCTGAGGGGCATATAAAAACACTTAAATTATTTCTCCAGCAAAGGTATTAAAATGTAACTGGACCATTTAGAAGGCAGAGGAAGGGAGAAGGATAGATATGCTCTCATAATTCTCAATAGAATTATTTCAGTTCAAACCAGTTTTGTTGTTGTTCTACATATTTATACACAGACTTTTCTATGCTACATAAATAAAGGAGTTTATGGCTTGTTTTGCCTTCTTTTATGTAGAAGTCTCAATACAGTAAGTAGTGCAAGAATCTCTTTCTCATGCCTGTATCTTTATTTTCAGGTTTACTGATGCCTATCAGTTAGCATCACTTCTATACAAGTAATTCATTACATATAAACAACAAACATGTTGCTTAGCATTGTAGCCTACAATGCTGTCTCCGAAAGATGGTAGCTTTTACTTCACTGCACTTTATTTTTAAACTTCAGTATTTAACAGTATCAACTCACTTTATGGTTAAGTTCAAGTCAACTTGTTACTGTAATGAGCAATGAACAGAAAATATGAAATGTCACAGCTGTGTAGCAAAAGCTATCCATTTCATATACTTTCATGAGAAAAAAACTATCTAAATGAAACACTGAAGTAAAAATCTGTTTTTCTGATTTTCTGTTCATTTTCACAACTGTTCTTGTGAACATTGTTCTCATAGCATACTTGATTGTACCTGTGAGCTTTGGGTTATCTACATTTTCATTTAATCCTAGACAAATCTGTGAAGTATTCACCACATTTCTAAGTGCTACAAA
>VXAV01002092.1:325684-346817 GCA_013399715.1 Alectura lathami | reverse complement strand
AAAATGAAACACCAATAAACCCACTTCTCAAAAGAGCAATACTTTTTGTGGAAACAAAAGCTTCCCATAATAGTAAGAAATGAATTAAAAAAGATTTAAAAATGTGTGAAATTCACAAGCTGAAGCTAAGACTTATGGATGACTAACATGAGGCCACGTCTTTCTTTTTATTTTTTTCCTCCTGCACTGCTGAAATAAAGCCAAAGCAGCACAGGCATTAGTTATGTGCTCTGAAAAATGTAGTCACTGTCAGTCACAAACATTTTTGATGAAATCAATCACATGAAGAAAACAATGTTTGAGCAGGATCTGCACAAAGTGCTGCACACCAATATAGGGGGAAAAAATACTAAAGAGATTACCCAGAACTCGAATGGCTCATTGCCTTGGGGAATTATGGAACAGTCTTTCAAGACAGGAAATTTCAGCTCCCAGTCCCAGTCATGTTACACAGTAAATGTTCATTTTCTTAAACATGTTCAGTACTAAAAGGTGTAAACCAAGAAGAACTAGAATGACAGTGAACTAACAGTAACTGAACAGTTTAAATTCAGTATGGAACCAAGGGTATGATACAGTAAGGGTATGGTCAACTGAAAAAGTTATCATGAGCTAAGCAAAGTAGAACAGTCAGAATGTACAGTACCTCAGCTACTTATTCATAGACATGCCACTGTTCTCTCATACAACATTTTGTTATGTGGTAGAAAATCTAATTAATCAAGATGTGAAGCCAAGTGCATCAGTAGTTACCAGAGAATACACTAGAAATCCATACCCCACTTTACTCATGACATCTGGCTTCTGTGCTAATAACTTACTATGTACCTTGGAAGCAAATGCTCCTAATTAAAGCAAATTTCTTCTCAAAACTAACTGTAGCTCTGGATGCACATCATCATAATGAACCTCTGCCTCCTCTGAGGAAGGAGGCATACAAGCAATCAATTAGTCAACGATAAAAACCAATGCATGTTCTTCACACGCGCTGTACAAGCCAAACATGTAAACACGGCACAGATCCCTTTACATATTTCTGCAGCTAAATGCTTCTTTGGGGAACAGACCAAACATCTTGGAACAAGTTTTACAGCACCATAAGAAGGAGAAATGTGGAATGATCCTTATGACTAATTGCTTCAATGTATACATATTCAAGTTAACAGACAGACACATACCTGGACTGCACATGTAGATTTACATTGACATTAGGTGCCATGTATAACACACAATTAAATCAAGATTTCTATTCAGCAATAAGAAGTCGTTTGTCAACAACAAACCTTAAGGTAACTTAAGCATCAAAAAGTACAGGGAGTGACTCTGCAGAAATTGCTGTATGTGACTGCATCAAAATGTTGCATTCGATGCCTACTGAATAAAAGTCAACCTAAAGTGCTGAAAAATAAATCTCCATAAAGCACCTATTGCCTTTTTATTAAAAACATCCACAGTTAATTTTCTTTCTCCAAAAGGAATGTTATCACTGAAGAACTAATCCTGCTAATAATAACTAATACAGCAAGGCTCTAAGGGTCTTCCATGAAATCCATGGCAAAAATTCCTGCTGATTTCAAGGGGAAGTTGCATCTACACATGTGCCTTTGCCTGAAATCCACATCACTGTGCATCACTTTAGGCTTAAAAACATTTGCAAGCTAAAGCCAGAGCAAAACCAGCAGCCCAGTTTGTGATCAGAACGTCTCAGTGCAATGTTCTCCCGCCTCATTCCCAAAGCCACGCTGCCTGTCCCAGAGCCTCCAGCTGGAGCCAAGGTGTTCATCTCTCTGCAAGAATTCACTTCTGCCTTCCTGATATTTTGACACAACAGGCCAGAACTAACACACTCTCAGTTTAAAAGCTGGAGGAAGGAAAGTAATACATAAAGACACTTGACTATAGGCTTGTTTCCATTACAGTAAGCAGTGAATTAATAAAGGCTGTATCTATAAACCCTAGTTTTCTTTATTCAGCTAAACCATGTAAAGTAACTTGTTAACCAGCTATGTGGTAACACTTGAATACTTTCCACTCCCAGGAAAACAAATGGCCTAGAGAAACAAGCAATAGGGCACAAAGTGCTACAAAATGCTACAAAACGTAGAGAGAAAAGCCCCATCATCTCCTTATTTACATCAGCAACCTTTTCCCCAACGTGCATAAAACCCCTACTTGGCAACAAACCACAATCCAACCAAAAAGCAGTGCACACAGCTGTTTCTGCAGCTTTCATGCTCTTCAGGTGAGCGGGTCTATAATGAGCTACCACTGTTACATAGAAAGACCTAGGGAGACACAGGGAGACTGTTTCCCTGCACAGCTGTAGCAAAATATGATGCTGCTATCTTCATTCTGCTTTAACGCTGCAGATAAAACTGAAATATCTCCCATGAAGAGAAATACATTCAAACTACATCTTAAATTTGAGGTTAAATATTTCTTCCAGAATAAAAACTGTATAGTCGGTTACTCTGTGGGGGACGATATTGTAACAGATACAGGAAAATTAGTTCTTTGTCCAAAACGCCCCTTTCCTGATATCACAGACGCACCTCCAGGGACAGCTCCGCTCCACACCGCCCCTCTTCACAGGCTCCAGAGCAGGCTGCCTGCACCCAGCATGGCAGTGGGCTACAACAGACATCCTGAACTCCACTGGATCACTCCAAAGACAAACCATAGCTCTGGAAACACAACTGTGCAGCACTGCTGTATCTCATGTATGTAAGTCCAATGGCATTAATTAAAACAAGGTATCTACCTACTACATACAGGCAATTGTAGACACATTGTGTGCTGCAAGGGAGGAATGCAGACCAAGTAATAGCCTTAGCTATATAAAGAGATCTAAATAAAACACTGTTTACCAGGAAAGAAGTAGCATAATATACATAGCACACTTTTTATCCTATTTTTTTAAAGCAAAGGTTTATTAACAGGAAATTTTGCAAGCCCACACTGCACACAGTAATTACAAAGACTTTCAGCACTTCATGGCATGCTGGAAGCTGCCTCACTTAGCCATCTGTATCCCACTTTAAAGCACACGTAAAACCACATCTTTTCCAAACTGATTGCTCCTGCACTCGTAATACAAAACCCTGCATTACATACCAGCTTAGGAAGCGTGCCCGTCTGCCTGAACCCGGCTCCTCGGCGCGCTCTCAGCCCCCACCCCGGAGCAGCACAGGGCGGGCTGGAGCCGCCTGAGGGGAGCGCCCGTTGGACCCCTCCCCAGCGGCCGTTGCCACTGGAACCTTCCAGAACGGCGGGAGCCCCTCGCGCCTCGCCTGAGGGGGACAGCGCGAGGCCACCTCCAACGCGCAGCCGGAGCGCGTGCCGCTCAGCCCCGCGGCTGTTGCCCTTTCCTCGCTCTGTCCTGTCACTCTCCTACACCACCCGCGTGAGCCTCGCAGCACTCGGAGCCCGCTGCCCTCAGCGTCACCTGCCCGCTGCCCCAGCACGCCGAGGAGGCGGAGGGGTGATGGTGGGAGGTCGCCTGCTAGCTGCGGTTCTGGTGGCACGTCTGCGTCCGCAAGCAGCGAGAGCCACACGGGCACGAGGCTTCGATGCTCTGTTCATCCCACATCTGGCCACAGCTTAAATGCCCATCCTCTTGTCTAAGCACCAACAGCCTGTGACAAAAATAAAATGTTCCTGGGTAACTTTTATATCCTGACAGCGACTGTTTGTAAAATATTTTTGATAAAGTCACAGATGCTACCAGTGATCTGTGGTAAGACTTTCAGCAGTTATCGCGGGGTTTGCTTGATGTTAGCAATCACCTTGTGAATTGCGTGGTTTTATTCCAAATAACAATGGGGAAGTCTTATTTGCCAAGACAATTAAATCTGTTGTAACTCCATTGGAATAAACTCACTATCAAGCAAAATTTCTGTTTTGTTGAGAAATGGCAGTTCTGTGTGCATGCACTGCAGGGATACTTGGACTCAGAGCTCTTACCTCGTGCCTGCTGGAGGGCTTCCAGCAGCCTCTTGTGAATTGGCCAAAACGTCTCCTGACCTCAAGAACTGTTTCCATTCACCACAGCCTGCCAAGCACCACCTGCCCACCCCGAGGCTTGCATGTGCACTCTCCTTCAGGTGCACAGAACCAGCGAATGACACAGAGGTGCTGAGCCTGTCCCCCGCACCTCGGTGTCCCAGGGAACCTCTCAGGCCTGCCAGCATGTGGGCATGCAGCCCTGTGGGCGTGCTGGCTGCCTTGTGAGGCTCAGCCAGAGCAAGCCAGGCATGGTTAAGCACTTGGAGCAGGTGATCTTTAGCCATCAGACTTGATGCCCAAAACAGAAGTTCCTATTCAGCCATATGCAGACACCAGTTTAGAGATTCATTAAGACATTTCAGTTTGGAGGGGTTTATCCCAGTACTTCTAATCTGAGATCCCTCTGAACCTTGCATTCAGCAAAAAGTTTTGATACCTGGACTTTTTGCCTGCTTCAGTTTGAAAACAACGTTGTAACAGCGTTTCCCTTAGGAAAGACTATGCTTTTCAGTCCTTTCTAGTTATTATTTTAATCATGGCTCTTCAGAAAACAGTAAATGGCCTGGCTAAGCATCAAACTGAGAATTATTACAGAAAGAATGTTCTGTTTCCCCATTTCTCAAAAATCCATTTACAGGGTTGCAAAGGTATTTGCTTTTATATGCAGCCATTGCTTCTTTCTGCTCCCACAGCAATTTTGCTCTATATCTGAAGTAGCGCTTTAGGAAAGAAAAAATAGAAATATTTCTTTTCTACCTTCAATATTAGTTTTTGAACTTTGAAATGTTCTCAATCTTCTGTTTATAAACCAGAAATGGTACTTGGTTCTTTAAGACCTACTTTCATTTCTACTGAGAATACTTTGTGTTCCTTCCAACTTTAACTTCACTAAGAAAAGGTACCTGAAATGCTTTCATAATAACATGCATTACAGTTCATATTCAACAAAATGTTTACCCTTCTGGTCCTTGTGATATCAACACTAAGTTATTACCTACACAGAAACTTGGAGCGAAAACACTTGGACAAACCTGAGCCCAGTTCAGCAAAACATCCAAGGACACACTTTTGGCTCACTGAGGATAAAGGGAATCAAAGATATGCCAAAAATACCATAGGCATGGAAATACTTAGCTGCTCATGGCATGTAGCTAAGTGCATTTTCCTGTAAGCTGTACTGGCTCATTTACCTTTTGTATCCAAAGCAGTCATTCTCAGAAAAGTGAGAGAAAAGTTGGTCCTTCTATCTATGTAATTTATACAGTCTGAGTACTTGCACTTCCAGTACTGCCATAGGAATAGACCTCAAAAAAAAAAATGGTATCTTAATGTATCCATTAATGCAATATCTGTAACAAAATACCATTTAAAATGTAAGAACTGCTAAAAACTTTCCTCTATCCCAGTTACTCCAGATCAAAGCTATACAATGAAAACCTGTTAGAAGAGAACCAGATAAAGAATAAACCTGTTAGGCAAATTAAACTAGCCAATGGTAAAATGATAAAATATTGAAAGAACTATTTAAAAAAAAAAAAAAAACACATATCAAACTCTCAGCTAGATGAATACATATTTTAACACCGCTTGATGAAGCATACTGTCTCTCATTTTTCTTCTACTACACAGTATGTATAATGAAATTCTTTACAGGAATAAATCTGTTCACCCAAGCATTCATTTTTCATTGGCATATATATCTTAACACTCCATCTTTGTTCTATGAAGGAAATTTGTTTCATTCACCAAAGTTTGGAACTGGAAGCTAGTGCTTTATTTACCCCTGTGCCATAGAAGCAGTTTCCTCATCACTCATCATACCGGCCCCTAATCCTATTCCTAGAGAAGAATGTTCTGGTGATAGTAGACAGCAGTCCTCTTTGTCATCTGCTTGTTCTCTAACCTTTAAGGTTTGGAAACTCCTACATATGATCTAGGAGATGGTATGCAGCCCAAGAAGACCTGCTATTAGAAATGCCCTTTTTCCAGTCTAATCAGGAATATCCTTTTTAAAGTTCCATGTGACCGTTACAACAATATAAAATAATTGCAATAATCCTATATTTTGATGATATTTCAACATTGTTAATTTAATAAATGATTTATGTTTTAATTACAGCAATTTTATCACTTTAGATATAACTTGTTAATTTTGGGGTTTATTTCCATAAAATATGTTGATTCCTTATTGGATGTGAACAGGTATGATTTAACAGTTAATGACCTATGCCATAGTCTTTCTTCACAATTAGGCCAGCCTTGTATTTGAAAGAGCAAAGGAGTATGATCCTCAGAGGCAATTATTTTTAATAAATACGTAAATTGAAGAACAGCATGTATTTGAAGCAGTTTTATGATTCACCACAACGCCAAAAAAAGCTAAATTATATCACATCCTGGTTTCCCCGTACATTACATTTGCTGTGCACATGCTGTTTATCTGTGAGTGTAAGTATGATGCATCCTGTGAAATGTGTGCACAAACTGGTCTCTTTGCCTTTTATGGTTCCGCCTCCAGAACTGCAGATTGCCAGAAATTAGGTATACAGACAATTAAAATGAGATCTTCTAACTTCACAAGATATATGATTGTGAGGCAACTTAAAGACAGGGTAGCACTGAAAGGTCTGAACCCTCTAACACCAGTATACCCTCAGTTAAACTGGACAACTTGTTTTTCCCGCTTACTCAAACAAATGAGTCAGGATTAAAGATGGTGTTGAATTATTAATTCAGATTTCAGTTTACATATTGTTGTAAAGATACCATCTTTACGCATCAGTATATAAAAATAGTGTGTATGCATATCATAGAATTGTACAATGGCTTGGGTTGGAAGGGACCTTAAAGATCATTTAATCAGCTATGTAGCAGAAAACAGGTTCAAGCCCTGGAACAGGAAACGAAGAACACTATTTTACTTCATCTTTTAAACATGAACTCACATTCAGCTTCATACTAATACTTAAATGTCATTCAGCTCTCATTAATTTCAGTTATAATTGTTGATATCTTCACACAACTCTTCGGAAAATTAGGCCCATTAAAGCAATGTAAAATTTCTATATTCATAATACAATGCACATATGTAATGCAAAAAAACTGCACGAAGAACAATCACTCACACATCTGCTATTTGCAAATCATCTGTCTATTCCATATGAAGGTTTTTTTCTTATTATTACTACTGTTATTCTTATGTCCCTTGTATCACCTAAATAAAATGCCCCTGCCAGGAAACCTTTATCAAACTGCATTTGCTGGCCCCAGTAGAAAAACATTTCACTTCCGCAGAATGGAAAGATGTTTGTTATCAAGCCAAGCAATCAGTTCTGCTTCTTAAAACATCATCTCTTCCACCTTCATCCATCACTGCTAGCCTTACAGTAAACTTCCTTGCAGTGGGCCAACCCCCACTGGGTGCTTTCACTACTACGAACCCATACCATGCTTAGCATAAATATTGCCAACCACAGACCTAGTTTTCTAGTAATTTATTTGGCATGTCATGTTAGCTAATTTGCTATAAAATTTTTATCCCCCTCCAGGGATTAAAAGAATGACAAGTTTCTGTTGTGCAAGTATGAACAATAAAAGTGGTGATTCCCTGACAGGCCTGGATGGCTTTTGTATGTTCAGTAACATCAATGTATGGAAAGCAGAGCCTCTATGCACTACTTCAGCTAGAACATGTCAGTCCATCACATTACTTCAGTCAGCAAACTGAGTACTTTACCTTTCTGCCTCTGATCTCAAAGCCAAGCAAAAGGCTTTGTTGTATACCATTGGACTTCATTTGGGGGGAAAACTGAACACAAAGATTTTATACTGAAAAAGTATAAAACTACTCAGGGTTTCTTTGTGTTGTATTTCTTCTACTATGATTAGTAAATCCCTCATCTGTGCCAGCTATGTAAGAATATTTTAATCTGGAGAATTCATTGAACACCATGGCATTTCCATTTCTTACACTATTATTAAAGATAGTAAAAGAATTGATGTATACAGGGCACATTTCTCTTCTGGCAAACTCTATTAGGGTAAGTAAGACATTTTTTAATGATACGGGTATATGAACTACCAGCTATTTTCACATTTTAGCTGTCAGAATGAGTAAACCAGATACTTTTGAAGAAGAAATTAAAAGTCCATTTGCTAAGCTGAAGGCACTTACCATTCCTGTCATATCGTGTTTTATTAGGAAGAGCAATAAAGGATAACAATTGTTAGACACTGTTCTTATTTCAAAGTTTGTGACGTTAAAAATACTTTAAGTTACTTTTCTTTTTTTTTTTTTTTGTATCCAAAGACTTTAACATTACTAAGATTCTGCCTGTGACAATAATGAAGTATATTCTGAATAGCAAAGGTTTTGTTTTCCATTTCTGTCACCAGTGAACCTGAAAGGCAGACAGCTCTGTGACATGGAAGGTTGACATAATAGATGTTTCCTGTATAAAACATGATTTCATTTGGGATTGCTTTTTTAATCAAATAGGGCGATCAGGGTGATAAGCTGTTACCACATCATCCACTGTTTCAATCATTTCTTACAAGGCAAAATTTCTCCTCTCCAATTTTTCTGCCCAGTAAGGCATGGAATAACTTGAACATCTACTGACTCTATTCCCTCAATTATAAAAACCTCACTCAGGATCCTACAGAGTTGTTTGGTTTTGTTTTGCTTTTTTAAAATCTGCTAGTGAGGCCACCTAATTTCAGCCACTTGAGTGAAGCACCCAAGTTGAGGATGTCGCCCAGGCTAGAGTATCATTCTACAAGATATCTTTGCAATGCTACAAGCAACAGAAAATGCCAAAAAAGACATATCTTTAAGTCTATTCTACTTGGTGGTGTACACTTACAGTTCTCATCAAAAGCAAATGTCTCAGATAAGGCATATAAACAATTATGAAGCTTCTACTTCCTAGTCTTTGCAAAAAAAAAAAAAAAATCCAGAAAACACTATTTTCATGTAGAGGTCTTATCTGCACACTGTGTTTGGAGGTAAAATAAATGTTTCTGCCTTAGGATATACATGCATAGTTCAGACTCCTCTGTGCTTCTACCAGCTCTCATCACATGTCAGACTCCTACGCATTTCTGACGTGCTTGGTTTGACTGAGCCCCTTTTCGGTCCTCTCTCTAGGCCACAGAGAGCAGAGGCCATGAATCACTCTTGTAGATTAATTGTGTTAATAGATGCAGGGTGGAATCATATCAAAAAGTGTGCAAATACCTCTCTCTGAAATCACATAAGCCAAGAGTCGCTCTTCTTGCACAAATTAAAACTCTTTTTCTGAAAAAACCCTTAGGCAAAGTCTGCTCAGACTGCTGGGAATATATCCCCCTGTATATACCCTTTGGCTTCCTTAGTCATGAAGTCAGTTGACAGATAGTGGCAGCTCAGCAGTGCTTATGGAGCAGACACTCCATGCAGTCACATTTTTCACCCTGCAGCTTGAGGTTCCACTCTCAGTGTTAGTGCCGCTGTTCTGTGTGCCTGCTTCCTTACGATTGCCTCTCTACTTACGCCACTTTTAATCAGCACATGCCAGACCACAGCAGGTATTTTTAAAATCCTTTCAAAACATTTAATAAAATGCATCACTGAAAAGGCACTATCCTTTCAAGCCAGATTCCTGCATTTCCTGCATAATTTACTTCTGTAACAGCACTCTTCACTTTCCCTGCAGGCCAGGGGAAGAAGGCAGAAGGGGTAAGAATGTTGGTGTAACTAGTAAAACAAGTAATAATATACAACACTGTTTATCTCATTTAATAGGAGAAAGTGTCAGGAGAGATCTAATTCTTGGGGAGTGGTGACTATGTTGTTTTTTATCCTAAGGCTTTTCTTACATTGCAAGGGGCTTTTATAAGGCGAGACTCAATCTTTAGTCAAGCTTTAACTACAGGGCATCAAACTACAAGCTGAGGGAAATGGAGAAATTACATGACAAGACTGCTAGTTCTTTCTTCAAAAGACCTGCAGCATCTCACTGCAAATGAGATGTCAATCCTGTAATTAGCAATTCAGTCGGCATTAATTGTGTGTATGTTACTTCACATCAATCACTGTCATTTTCAGGATGTTTTATAGAATCTAATTTGTAAACAATACTCAAAAGTTTAATACACTTCAAATTAAAATTGTCAAGCACCTTGCCTAACCTTCGGTGAATACTGATAACTGTGTGCAATTATGTTTGATTCCTAAGTAGGAAGACAGAATGTTTTAGCTGCTTGTTTCTATAGGCAGACTTTTAAAATCCTAGTAGGTCCTACAGGAAATAAAAAGCATGTATTACTGGCCAAAAGCACGTAACCAACCTGTAACACTTACCTTCAAGAATAAAAAAAAACTGAAAAAGCAGCAGTATTAAGTTGAGTCAAAGGCAAAACTCACTTTAGCAATTCATTAAGATGTTTCCAGGGAAGCATAATCCATGGCAATCCTTGGTAAATGTGGGTCCAATTGTTTAAAATATTTTATCCTCTGATTCTAATTTGTCAGTTTCAAACATCATAACTTTTTTTTTTTTTTTTTTTTTCCTGATAGGTTTCAGGAAGCCCTCCGTAGGAAAATTATATTTCTCATATATTATGACAAAACATAAATTATATTTCTCCTATAATGATGACTACAACCATACTTTTATCATTAATTTGATAGGTTAAGTAGATGGAGCTCTGGGAACTCTTCCTCTTCAATACATTTCTCCAAAGTTTTAAATATTCTGCTGCCTCTTCTCACTTATGATCAACAACCTTGTCAAATTGTGAACATCACTCTTCCACTAGGAGACCTCTGAAAGGGCCAAATAAAACAAAATTTCTACTTAATATTCTCAGGATGTCTTTGCTCTCTCCAATACCATAACTACTTCTGACTCAAAATTAATTGTTCATTCATTGCTTGTGCGCCAGCTAGATATTACACTGAATGAAGGCAAAAGGCTCCTTAGGTGTGTCTCTCACTGTGAGATTAAGAAATGCTGATGCACAATAAACATAGAAAAATTTTCATGTCTATAAGAATGTCACAAAATCAATGGATCACAAATTGTCACGCTGTCTTCAGCCTGTCTACTCTGAAGAGCTCTGCTCAGACCACAGCCTGTAACTCTTGTGTGAAGCTGCCAAAAACGCAAATTCCAAACTGGCGGCTGTCTTTACTTTCACCTAAAGCCATATTTAATCTAAAAAGCATATACATTGTAAAGCTTAAGCACCGGTTTGCGTATTTTTCAGGGCTATTACCAGTTTAGAAGTCAAATATTTTTTAATAATCTATTACTTTTTTTGACAGTTGATATAAAAGTTGCCAGAAACAGAGGGAGCATCTTTTCCTTCTAAAATTATCATTTTTCAATATTTTATTCCCTTCCCTTGCCCACCACTTTCTTTTTTTTTTTTTTTCCCTAGTCCTTCAGTTTCACTTTACGATCAGGAAAAGATTTTCCTTTCTATTACCACTTTAACATCTCCACCATTTTCTACATTCATTGTATTCAGCCCTTCTAGCCCAGATCTTCCTTTATTTTCTTTCTGTACTTACTGCCTCTTAGTCACATGTATGTGCTTGAGCTCATCCTTTAGCTTCTGCTCCCACTTTCTTACGTTCTTGCTATGGTCAGTTTGCCTAGCTAGCCTCAAATTCCTACACGGCTCACTGGTTCCTTGTCATGTACATTTCCCTTTGCCACTTTTTTCTTCACATTCTTTCACCAAACATTTTTCATCCAACCCAGATCTTTCATCCTAGTCTGCAAACAACTTAAAATAAGATCTTTTACTGGGATGGAGTTTTGGTTACCTTCAAAAATGTACAGAGCCTCTGTTCTTGCATGTAGAATTTGTCAGAGTAATCTGGAAAACATTAGTTTTTCACTAAGGAAAGAAATGTAGCATATGTCATGCGGATAGCTCTTGCATCAGGATTTGGGGCAATACACAATTCACCAGGTCCAGAAACATTGCCAGGATGTACTCCAAGCCCAAGGGCCTCAAAGATGGAAAAAAGCTGGTACCCCTTGTTGGTCCTTTAAGCCCCGAGACTCTCATTTTAGCAGGTATACATTTTCTTTTGAAAATCTAGAAGATATGCAAAAACAAAAAGCTGCTTAAAGTATGAGAGATGTGCAATACTCATTAATACCATTGCTATTCCTACAAGAGAGGATATGCTCCCCAAGGAATTCACTGTTCAGAATTTTTCAGCACAGCCTGAAGTCTTTACACGTACGTACAATGTTCTCTTGATGAAATGTTCACTACAATACAAATGAAATGAACATAAACATGAGATTAGGAGACAGATCAAGGCATGTGACACAAACATAGAGTAAAAATGTCCTGAATATGTTCATACACACACACACACACACAAAGAACGCCTAAGATTTAAAGGGGAATGGCTACAGCCAAAAGTATCCAGCTCCCACTAAGCCTGATGACTAAAGACTTTCTCTCTTACCTGCATCTCTTTAACATCCTCTTTAATATCTTCATCAGTGACATTGATGTTGGGATCGAGTGCACCCTCAGCAAGTTTGCCGATGACACCAAGCTATGTGGTGCGGTCGACACACCTGAGGGACAGGATGCCATCCAGAGGGTGGTGAAGCACTGGAACAGGTTGCCCAGAGAGGTGGTGGATGCCCTGTCACTGGAGACCTTCAAGGTCAGGCTGGACAGGGCTCTGAGCAACCTGATCCAGCTGTAGGTGTCCCTGTGCACTGCAGGGGAGTTGGACTATGTGACCTTTAAAGGTCCCTTCCATTTCAAGCAAATCTATGATTCTATGATTCCATGATCTCCAAATCATGTTTCACATTAACACAAGTGGTTACTTGGTGTTTCTCCAAAGAGGCTTTTCTGCCTAACCTCCTCAATCATGCGCACAGTTAACAGATGAAAAAGGATAGGAAAGATCGAAGATCTCTCTACCTAAGGATACAGATTATCCACACTGACACCTTAAGTTAAATTCGCTTCTATTCCACAGCAAAAGATAAGGAAAATAAAACTTAGGATGAGTAGAAGTTTTACTTACTTTTCCAGCCAACAGATAGAAACATATAAGTAAAATGAATATGTGCCTATCAGAATACAGTGGATATATTTTACACTGTATTCTACTGTTACCTATAAATAAGTAATGACTTCTCTACAAAACTCACTATTCGCTTGGAATTTACTTAAAAATATGGAGAAGACAATGGAGGAGATGGCTGTGCTGAGGAATAAATTCTGAAAGGCAAACAAAGTTTTGATATTTTGAGAACTTGTGGATCACATTCATGGGAAACAACAACATTTATCAGCATTGGTAATTTATTGTGCATATCTCTTTCCATTGGAGGTACTACAGCAAAACAAAAGGGCCCCAAAGGAAGCCTGAGCCAATGTTGTACTAGGTTCTGAAGTTACTGTTTAGAAAGATATTTAAGAATGCCCTTAGTTTCCAGCATGATTAATCTTAGTACTTTCAACTGAACTATTCACATAGAACAATTAGGCTTGCTGAATCAGGGTGTGTGTACACAAAATAATAGGAAAGAAAATCACTGCCTCCCAGAGCATCAAATTTTCACAAAACAAACTCATTAAACAAGTATTTTGCTGTTACAGCTCCTGCATTTGCCTTGCCTCAAAAAGCCATACAGCAATCTAGCCACCAGAGCTTAAAGCCACGTATCATAAATCCTTTTATTTCTTTGCAAAAGAGAACACTATTTCCTCAGCTACATTATGACTGGATTCTTGGCATACACCGTATTTCTCATGTTGGCTTCTTTCACTCATAGGAATTAGCCTTCCCATGATTCAGGTGCAATACAAAACATATTGCAGTGACTCAGGGCAGCTTATTCAGAAAAGACAATATTTACTAACTGCTTAGAATACAAAACCTCAAGGTCTCTAGGTTGGGATAGATAAGCAAAGAATATACCCATGTGAGTAGCTGCAAGCATTAATGGTTCTTTTGTTGAAGAACAGTCTGTGACTCCTCTCAGTGTGCTTGCTAGTCAACTCAGCTCACTTTTCACCCTGCTTTTGTGTAGAGTTTTCCTGTGTTCTGTGTCCTCTAAAAGCAAATGTTCAACCAGTCATGGTGTGCCTGGTGTATGGCCACAAGTAACACTGCTCATTTCAAGATTCTTGAAAGTTCATTTGGTTTTGCCTTTCTGACAAATAGCTCAAGAGGGAAATTACTATCTTTGCTCCTATTGAAACACAATACAAAAGTAAATGAGGAACAGCATCAGGTACATTTTAGACAAAAAACAATGCAGGAATTGACTGCTTCTTCCACAGCTGTCATTCCCCCTTAAAGAAATTTCTATTTCTTTAAGAAATTCAGCCTTTTTGAAATTAATGGCACTTAAAAGGAGTTAAGACTTCCCTCCACCCCTACAGATTATTGTCTAGCCATGCATATGTTACTGAGTGAAAAGTTTTGTACAAACCTGGTTTGGGGTCCAGTACACCAGGATCCACTAGCAGAACTGTGATTTCATCTCCAGCTGTCATTTCCATGCTTTCTCTCCCTTAACACTCCAAAATTAGAAAAGCAGGTTTTGCTCTTATAGGGGTTAGAACACATTCTATGTCATTAATGACAAAAAATAGCATCTCCACATTGCTCATCTCAGATACATGACTTTTGTATATTTTGAGTCGCAGTTTGGAATTCATCTGGCCTTAGATACCCTGCTTTTTTTTAGATTTTTTCCTCATCTTCAGATAGTCTGGGATCTTATACTTGCTGCTGTCAGAAATGTCCAAAACATAGCTAGAAATTTCTTCAACATCACAATGAGATTCCAGTACGTTACTGTCTACCTTTAAGGCAAGAATGATTATATCTCATGCAGGAACTAGCAGAAAGCATATGAATTAATTTACCTTCACCATAATGAAAAAGTATATTTTGGGGTATGCACAGAACAGAGATATCCAGTACTTTACAGCAGTCTGTAGAAATATATAGTTTTTTAAATGTGAAAGGAATATTAGAAATCCACTAGGACAAATCCTTTCTTGAGATCAGATTGAATTCCAAGAGAAAAATATTGACATTGTACTTCAAGTATAAAGACAGCTTTCCAAGGAACTAGAAGACTCACCTGGAATTTAATAAAGTGGTCAATGACCTATGAAAATATCTTGAAAATTTATAGCAACTAGTTTACATGGATGTTAAAATATTAATAATCCAGTCCTTTTATACTGTTGAGCCTTGCTCCACACTGCTTTGCAACATTTCTGCTTCAACAACTTTGGCTGCATAAGCTAATGTTGACATGGGAGCTAACAAAAAAAGCTCTTTTAACGCAGAGGTTTGTGATAAGCTTTTGTTTCCAGTTGCACAAACAACTATAATAGCAGATGGAAGATTACCAAAGAGCAGAAGAGAATGAATTTTCCATAACATTTTATTTCAGAGATGAGAAGCACAAAACAACACCTATTCATTACATGTTTGGCACAATGGGCTTCTGTCTTTGGGCCAGGTGTGATCTGCTTTTTAAAGGAAAGTGGAAATTTAATTAGAACATACTGTGGAGAGACTGACCTTACACTCATCTGAGTTTTCATTAAGGTTGCTATATAAAGCACTTGATACTTTGTGGGCTGCAGCTGTCAGCTTCAAGAGCTACTCTTGAAAGCCCTAAAAAAGAATTAATTGCACAGTAATGTTTGCAGCTCTATGATTAGCGCAGCTTGCAGTTACATTGCAGGAATAACTGTTTAATTACCAACAGTCAAAAGAGGCAGTTCATACAGACTCTGGGTCAAACTTCTAGGAATTGTTAAGTACCCACAATTCCCATTAATTTTGGAGGATCTTGCCAGCTTTTATCACCTCCCAGAATCTGACCCAATAAAAGTAAATGGATATTCTAAAACAAGTACTTTCTTCTAAAGTTTCAAAGACTAAGCCACACCCATGGTAAAGCACTTGATGAGGTAATTTGCTTTTAAAAAATGCATATTTGCTTTTAAAAAAAAATGTTTGCTTTAAAGAGCCTGCCGGTCTCTATTTACAAACGCACTGTATTTTTTCAACAATGACATCAACATATAAAATCTGTTGTTTATGCCCTCATTATGCAAAATGGCTTGAGAGGATGTCACAAAAAGAACTGAGTGCAGAGTATTTGCCAGCTCATTTCCTGTCATAATTAAATTCACAGCCCTAAGAATCCAGAACTTTCTCTTGATCTGACAGGTAGCAGAACAAAGCACTTGTATTTTAGGTGCTGTCTGTCATGTTCTATCTGAGGAAGACATTTACATATTTCAACAATGCCAAGAACACAGGCTTCCAGATTCACATACAAAACAGTAGCTTTCATTAATCACTGATTAACTAGGCTGCAATCCAGAATAGCAGCTTGCTCTGAGCTTGATACCAACAGCACATCCATCAACAGATTTCTAATATATCTGAGAACATCGTGTACTTCCACTAAAAATTTCAGGAGCAGAAATGTCAAAGAGATTGCAACAATGAATAATTATTTGCTATTACTGCCAATGAGTTAATATACTAATGGATCTCTGCTTTATTCCCCACTTGTAAGCTAACTGATTGTTAATGCATGTTTTTATGTGGTACCATTACTCAAACTCTGAAACATGACATTACTCTTAGGAAGGGGGCTCTGATACTTTGCTAAGTAAAAGTACTGAAGCATAGAATAAATGCTACCCCATTGTTTTATTGTAACATTGCAGTTCTGCAGAAAGCTGTGTTAAAAGCAAGCATCTCTTGAACAGTTTCTAAATTAGTATGCATACTGTAACTGAATGCAGAAACATGAAAAAAATGCAGAATTCAATTATTCTGTTTTCCACACAAAAAGGCTCAAAAGGGATGGAATAATTCCTGTTGTCAATGTAAGCCCTTTAGCATCAGGTACAGTAGTTCAGAGTGGTGGCAGACAAACACAACTTGAGAATACAAGATTGTCTGCATAGGCACGACTGGCATGCACTTTCTGCTAGATGCACAGTGATACTCATCTCTTGAGCAATTCCGTGGCTTCATTCTTCACCCAAGCCTCCTGGACAAACCGAGCCACTGCCATTGAAAAATGTTTATAATATTCGCCTAATACTAATACTGCCTATTAGTAGCTATAAGCACAAAATGCTAACCAGAAGTTTGCCCTCAATCAGAATTTCCTTCAGTATTATCTTTGAACTGTTCTTTTTGTTAACTGTGCCACCTCTTTCCATATCCATAAACCAACAGCTCCTTGCACCTCTACATGCTAGCATATTTTTCTGTACTGCACTCTCTGCACTGATACTTCACACTCTTTACTTCCATCAACCCAAGTAATAAAGCACCTGAAATATAGAACAAGCAAAAGTGTAGCAACACTCCTGTCTCCCAGAGCAACTACAATAAATATTTCCAAGTAGATACCAACCCAGCCAGTATAGCTAGTTTGGCTGATGGATCTAAGTCTGGCTTAATGATGATGTGAAATATCTTACAAAGTTTTACAAGAGTTTTATAACCCAAAGAAAGAATGAGTAAGTACAAGCTTGTCTAGCACAGCCTACAGCAGGAATTCTAGGGACATTATTTCACTTGGGTAGTAGCATTCTCCATTACAAATAGGTGAAAGATATATGCAGATCACTTTGGCTCTGATTATAACCTGGACTATCTCATGATGGAAAACAATATTTTTAATATTTTTTTTTAAATGAAGTTTTCCACACATGCAGTTTGTGCATTACTGCAGGAGTGGTTAGATATAAACTGCTGCTTAACTCTCTCACCAGAATAGACTAGTGGTATGGAAAGGGAAAGGACCAGAATCTTCACTGCATCTTCTCATTGCATGGTTCAGTACAGAAATGTCCTAATTTGATGATGTCACAGGTCAGGAATGGGTCAAGTAGGGAGCCAGGAGTGGTTCTTCAGAGAACGTGCAGTTTGTCTAGCAGAACTGCTGTGTAGTACAGCTCCTGCATCGCTCACCTCATGCTTTAGTTCAAGCCTCACAGGACAATCCAGCCCATCAAATAGCAAGGAAAAACAACTTTTTCTCCAATGAGCAGCAAAAATTATTCTATCTGCCAGCAAAATAAACCATTAAGTTTTTCAGCCCTGCTGCACTTTCCTAATGAAAAGACAGCTCTGCAGGGGCAACTTTGTTCTTCAAAGCTTTTTAGAAATACTGAATAATCTTCACATTCCTCCTGTGGGCAGGAAAGCATTAGTATCTGCCAATTAAAACTATTACAGAAATAGAAGTGTAGAGAAGCTTAAGTGCACAGTTCAGGTGTTCTGAGTGAAAAAGATGGCCCATGCATTCCTGAGCTACAGAACACTTTGCTTCACTTAAGTTCTGCTTTTTCTTTTGCTTTGCTTGAGCCAGTGCATCTGGTGTAAAGATGAGGTTCTTTCTTTTCCTCTCTTCCCAATAAATTTGATAGTAATAAATAGGTAGGGAGACAAAACAAAAGGGTCTGAGCAGCATCTGGAACATCAGCTCTGTTTTGCCCGTCTTTTAAAACTCACAGATGAAGACTGCCTAGCTGACCATGAAAGAGAAATTCAGCTGTGACCTCTCTAGGAAGACAGTGGGTTCATCTGAGCTCAAGAACAACAACTACAAAGAAGAAACAGGGCATGTTCAGCTCTGAAAACTATACTCACAAAGATGCCCCAACATACTGCATAACAGGAATTTGCCATATTTCTTCTCATCTTCCATGGATATCATTCCAATGCATTTCAATAATTCGAAGTGCATCATTATGCAGCACCAAGGAACCACACGAGAATCCTTAAATATTTCTTAGCTGCAATCATTTTAAAAATAAGAAATGGAGATGACTGAGTGCAATTCATTGTTTTGAGAATCAATGGTCCACCTGATGTTCAGAAAAAGGCAGGTGTAAACACACACACAGTGTGAAAACTTGCCTGCCCATTGTGAAGGTAGGAGGGGTACAGGGATAAGGGAATAATTTTTCACTGTTCTAACCTGAAGCACAATCTTTGCATAGATACAAAGATTTTGCAAGTGGAAGACAGTTTTGTTTGCCTGAACTACAGCTTGTGCCTCACAGCACGCTACACCTTTACTCTTCTTCCTGTGTGGCACAAGCCAACATTCACCTTCCTCAGGCATAGAGAGGCTCAGTCACAATCTCCAACACTCACGGCTCCAGTAAAAGGTTGTGAAAAGGCACCTGAGAGTGTCAAAGGGTATATGAAACCAATTGTGGTTTATCATATCGCCACAAACACCTAACCACTTTTTCATGGCTTTCACTTCTCTTTACAGAGAAATTGTTGTTCTAGTAATTTAGAGTACAGACAGAACAACTGTTTCCCTACTCATGAAGGTTAGATCCTTCATGATCATGAGGATTAGGTCCAGGCTTGCTTCCATCTAGCATGGTAAGAGATAACAGTAACAAACAGCAACAAGAGAAACACCCTGAGAATGTTATCCTTATTCTAATCACAAATTTGTTTTCCAAACAGTTTTTCCACAGTATGAACAGTAAGATTGAACTGTGGTTTTCAGCCTGTAGTTTGAAGATATTTGAAGACCCACAGTCTGCTTTTCATGTCTGTAAGACAAACCACCAAAGGAAACAAGCTACACCAATAACATTTATCTAATTAGGACTCAGATCATCCCTGAATAATGTACTCTGAAAATGTTTGAAGCTATTGCACTAGGGCAGTTTTTCAAATAGTACTACTGGATATACAAATCACGTTCTTTGAAGATATATCAGGTCTTAATGTTTTCAAAGACAACTTAGGTTACTTACTTATTTCTTACTGTGTCACCACAATTCTGCCTGCTGTATTTTACGATTCATATGCATTCAGAATGCATAGCTGACCCAGGTATCATATACAATTTCATAAATCACTGAAAAATTAAATGTATGGTACTAACTGGAATCAGAGGAACAGCTGAAAACTCCACTTCCTTGAAAAAATAGCTGTGTTGGAAAGGATCTATCAAGTGCCCTAAGTTGAGAAGAACAGTATTTTACACAGCAGTGGCAGTACCTTCCTAAAGAGCTTTGCATAACATACAAACCAGCACTGACAGCACATGGTACTCAGTGTTGATTAAGTTAGAACTCTGGCAGAAATCTAGATCTCTGCCAACCGAAAAATTGCTTTGTCATGCCCTTAGTTTCACAGTATTGTTGTCCATCCACAATCATCATCATGCCATATGGAAAGAATATATATATATATACACATACAGTCAACTCAATTTTACTGCCAGTGCTCGCTCTGTGTTTTCCTTCATCTCAATAATCCAATGTTGGTCCCAAATAGGGGATGAATGAATATTCAGCCTTTCTTCCAAAATGAGAATGGAATAAGGTGGGCACTGTGGGGGCGTCTGTCACAGGTTTCTTATATTCTTTGTCTTCTACTTGTTGGGATATAGGTACCTTGAACTCCATGTCAGCCATTTGCGTATCTTCATGAAACTAGTCCTCCGTGGATTCAAAATGACTCCATTTACACCATACAACTCTTCCAGACAACTGCTATGCATGTTCCCAGGACATCTTTAATCCTAATGTATTCTTGCAGAGCCTACGAAATACAGAAATTAAACACATTGATAAATATGTTACAACAACATCCTAAGGCTTTAAGAAAGTATTTCTCACTTTCTTTTGTACATCTAGATACACAGTCAACAGTAGGACATTGCCAAGTCTGGTTTTTAAAGCACTTGGCTTTGCTCTTAAAATTAGCTAGCAAATACATTTGAAACTGCGCAGGAAGAACTGGAATAATGTCATCAAGAATTCTTGCAGCAAGAAGTTTCATAGGGCATTCTGCCCTAATACACAAAAGGAAGATTCCGAGAAATGGAAAACAATAAAGTATAAAATCAGAAAAATTTAACAAAAATTGTAACTTGTATTTTAAAAAGAAGTTTACAAAAGGTCACCTTCAGCCTTAATAGAAATGTTTGTATTCACTGTGCAAAGAATTCTACCTCAGATCAAATTTGTGGTATTGTCTCATTCTTGTAGATAGCAGAATCTACTAAACAGTGACAAGACTGCATTTATTTTTATGATTATTATAGTAACGATG
>VXAV01002092.1:290210-304182 GCA_013399715.1 Alectura lathami | reverse complement strand
AAAAAAAAAATCCATCATAAACGCAATACTAGAGTTGAGGGGTTATTTTTGCTTTTAATTCTCTGAAGGTGCACACAATAGATGATGCTGCAGTTTTGTAAAAATTCTAAAACTGTATGTATCTATAGAGCTACTTAGGGATTTGCTTTATAAAGTATCCTGCAAACCACAGACTTCACCCATTAGTTACAGTATCTTTCAAGCTGCAGGCATTTGTAAACAAAAAGAAAGCACACACTACGTTTAATGCTGTTTTCATTCTAAATATATATAATCTGTCAAATAACTGCCTTGGTAAAAATTTTTCATGCACAAAGCACCAAACTGAAACTAAAAATATGTATATATATGAACATATCTACTGTTTCATACTGATGTATAAACTTTAGAAAACCATAATTTAGAACCATAAACAAGTTCTGTCACATACTAAAAATATTTTTTTAAAATACATGTTCACTGTTACCATGTTCAAACTTAACATTCTAGACCCATGACAATGAGAACAATCAATTTATTTAAATATCAATCTCTATGTAAGAAAAAGAAAGAAATCACTTTGCTGAAGCCAACTCGAATTCTACCAAGAACTTTACAACAACAGTTGCTTGAGTAGAGATTCAGCTTCAGAAGATGACAATGAAGGTTGTGTTGGGTGTACATGTTGGTGTACTGTGGTGACTGTTGCAGGAATCAGTCTTTTTGGAGAATGGCAAGCCTAAAGACCAGTACTCACACTCACATCTTTTCCTCTGATATTTGTAAAGCTACCACATTTTTTTAATGTAAAAGACTTTACTCCCCCTCTGCCCAACCCCACCAAAACAAAGCTCCAGAGGTATTGTATAATTTGCACAGCTTCAAAGTGTATTTCAGAAGAAGATTCAGAAGATTCTCAGCCTGTGGCCTAGCACTACTCAGCACCAGCTGAGACCAGTAAATTCTGAAAGTCAGAGTATCTGCTCTTTATCCATTTTGCCCCAAATATAGAGATGGTAGCCTAGTAGAAAAGAGATGGCCACCTCCAGCTAGCCCCACAACAGCGAGATTGAGTGAAACAAACTTCAGCCCATCCTGTTGTAACTTGCCTGACCTGACATTTGAAACTTCTTGAAGTTCTAGGCACTAGAAGGAGGAGTTACAGCAGTCTCTGAACCCTTATTTCAAAGACCTTGCTTTTGTAACTTGTATTGTTTTGTATTTCTTCAGTGCTGTCAAGTATCTATTGGCTGCTTATGTTGACCTTGGTAGGTCTATTTGTGTATGGCATAAAGGTGACTCAGTGCTTTTCTACAGCAGGTAATGAGTCCATAATGACCATAGAATGGCATAAGGAAATCTGAATACTGCAAGAATTCATCATAAAAAATGGCACTGGATCCTACAGTGATCAGCAGATATCTGAATGTATTAACAGTCTACAGTACAGTTTTAAAAGTTAGAACGGACAAACACATAGAAAATAAATAAAAGACATAAAGACCAGCAGGTTAAATTATCTGGTACGTCTATCTCAAAACAATGCATTTTTGCATAGATTTAATTACAGGAACTATTACAGAAATTTTCTATAGCAAGTAATCTGTAACACTGTGTTGTGCCATTCTGCAGAGCAATTGAAGGAAAATAAGCAAAAGCTTGTATACAGTGACATGTTTTGCCTTAGTTTGGTTGCATTTCCATAATTTTCAAGGCATATTCTTCATGTTTGCGAATGTTAAGTTGTCAGTTCACACACGGAGAAGGGATACAAATATGGAACAATTCTTAAAGCTTTCTCTCACAAGTCTTCAACCTCATAGTACACACACACATGCACGAAATAAAAATCCAGTTCTTGGAATAAATCTGCAAGAGTGTTATACTGCCTCTTCCAAAATTCTTTAGGAAACAACAATGTTGGGCATTTCACAATGTACCAGGAGTTAATAATTATTTATTATGTGTGCACTCAGAATGTAAACTAATGAAATGTCTATTCTGGCCCATCAGATATCATAGGGTGCTTGCGCTACTGAAGAATTGAAATGCAGTTGAGCTGAATGCCTGACTATGCTAACAATTTGCAATTTATGGAAAGAAATGTAATCAGCAAAGTATAAACAAATTAATTTTACCTCTAAGACCAGTAAGCCTTTACTGATAAAGCAGTAAAACTATGGTAATATTAATAGCATAATTACCACAGTTGCACAGTCTGATATTATTTTAAATTATTTGAAGGAATCACTGGAATGGAGTCTATAATTTTGACAGGCTTTGATACCAGTTATTTTCATTAATTATTCAACAGAAGGCTTCATTAGGCTTCCTGGAAAGTTCATCCCTCTATGTGTCTTCCTCATTTTAAGAACAACCTGAAAGGAAAAAATATAAGGAAAAAAAAGGACTAATTAAACTCTGGGGGTTTTTTTTGAGTGTGATAGTCACTCTCTCTCAATCTTTCTGTCTTCTGTGATGAATTGATCCTGCATTTAAAGTCACTAAATTTTAGGCTTAGGATGGAATTTAAGTTCCCAAAACAATAATTCCTGCAGCTCTTCACATTCAGGAATGGAATTTGCTAGGGTGAGGCTGGTCTTCTGCAGAAGCAGGCTTTGAAATTCTTTACCAGAGGACAGTCACTAGACTTACTGCACTCACAACAAGATGAAAGATACATTTACACTAGAAACAAACCAAAAAAAAAAAAAAAAAGGAAAAAAAGGGGGAAAAAAAGGAAGCAGAAAGGAAAGGGAAATAATCAGCATATAATCAGCATGCAGAAAATACAGAGAGAAAAAGAGATGGACAAGTGAAAGAGAAGGGAAGAAAATGAAACCTTAGGCAACCTGTGAAAAGCAAAGAGAACTATTCCACAAGTTCAGCATATACTTGGGCATTGTTTCTTTGGCTACTGTGAAGCACTGCTGATATACTGACAATTCACAGAATGGCTGAGCTTGAAAGGGACTTCTAGAGGTCATCTTGCCATGCCCCTGCTCTAGTAAGGTCACTTTAAGTCAGTTGCTCAGGACCACATTTAGATGCTTTTAAAATGTTTCTCCAAGGATGTAGACACCACAACCTCTCTGGGCAATCTGTTTCAGTGCTCAATCACCCGCTGTCTTTCCAAAAGAAAGGTTTTTTTCAAACTGAAATGTAGGAGTCTTTCTTAATGGAATGGAATGGAGGGGAATCTTCCTTAATTATTGTTCAAATTGCTTCATATGAATGAACAAGAAATGTTTCTTTTCAAAAGACTTTTTTTTTAAAAAAAAAAGTCATTTTGAAACATTTCTACTGTTATCATATTATTTTTTACATGAAAATTGATTTCCTAATTATGTCCTGAATTATGACTTTGAAGTTAGAAATTACATTGACAAAAAAGATGCCTTGACTGCCACTGAATCAGAGAATGACCCCAAATGTCGACACAACGACTATCAGTGTATTTTCAGCTAACATTACTTGAAAGAGGAAAATGGCTAAAAAGTTAAATGTTAACATTTTTCATGAAAAGGCCACTGGCAAAGATAGCATTCACATAAAACTTTCTGATAACTTCTACAGTCAACCAAGAGAGCACTGTCTTTACAACACAGGTCCACATTATTCATTTCCAGCCTGAAATACATCTCTTCACCAAAAAGTACACTACTGACTTCATGCTATATGAAAATAAATTTTCAAGGGGTGAGAGTTGGAGAGTTGCTATGTTCTCGGTCAGGTTTTGTTTGTTTTCTTTTTTTTTTTTTTTTCATGGTCATTGAGTCATTTCCACCATCTGAGTCCTCCTTAATCTCTCATTCCTTTCACCATAATAGAAATGTTCCAATTCAATAGTCTCTTCATATACAGCTTTCATGAAGAACATCTACAAGGCTTGACATTATCCTACAGCCTGCGGAAATTTTTGCAAACTACTAGAAGACTACAGGTGGTGTGGTGCTGGCCTTTCATTCCATTTCATTTCATTATCCCCACTGTTATGAGAGTATTTCAGTCCTTGTTCCTATTATACCTTAGGTTAGTATACCGAATATATCATTATTTAGAATCCAAAACAGTAAGAGAGAAACTCACAGTCAGCTCTATTAATATTTATGGGAAGCCATAGAATTGTAAGCATCCTTACAATTAAGCGTACTTACCACATTACTATTTCACAGTCTATCCTTTTCAGCTTTGTTAGCTGTTGTCACACCTGAATTCTTCCTCACGAGTACTTTATCTTCATACGATGGGTGTGAGAGGCATGAGTTACAAGATTACACAAACAACACAATGATCTGGCCAGCAGAGGATGGGAGATAAACGCCTGAAATCTTCCTCAATGCAAGTATTGCTGAAAGTGCTGCATGCGAATAAAAAACTAAAGCAGGCTCCTAAGAAAGTTCATTTTCAGGCAATTCTGCAAATTACTGTTATTGCCTATGTACATATCTCCTGGCTGCTGATTTAGGTTAACTGCAATGTATATGACAAACTAAGTGTCGTACCACAAGACACCCAAGTTGAAATGAGGCTATGCGGTGAGAAGACGTTGAGTTCTTTTTCCCCTTTCTCCTTCACATACCAGTAGATTTAATATGGGGGCAAACTACAGTTTTGTTAGGTGTTGGTATGAAATAGTGGGATTCAGAAAATAAATGCTACAGGTTTCTTACTAAATCTTTTGGACAGAAACAAATGAATGACTGCATTTCTTTTTGCCATTCATCTGAAAAAAAAAATAGAGAAAAGCATTGTGAAACCTAGAATTCTCCATAGAATAATCTCTATAAATGAAAATAATTAATCTCTGGCTGTAGTTAATAGGCCTGATCATCAACTCTGCTATACCAGTTTTATGCAGATTTCGCACAACTAATATGCTGACTTTACACGACAAATATGTTGATTTAAACTTTAGCTTTATGATACTGCTAAAACATTTCACTCATTTGTACTTAATAACTATGGCCAGACTGCAAATTTATGATACATAACTTCAGCATGGTATTAGAAATAGGTGCTACATTGATTACTCACAGAATCCATCAGCAAACAGAAACAAGGCACACTGCTGTCATTAAAGATAGCTAAGCATACATTTAAGGCTTTAATTCTTTGACATTCATAACCTGACCTGCCTTTTAAAAAATACAGTCATATAAGCCTAGGGCCAAATACCATTTATCTGAGATCTTAAAGCAGTCCCTTTTCTCTCCGTATCTTTGGTTTGCATGTAGTCCCACTTTTTATCTTATAATCAAGTTTAAAATGAGTGAGTGACTCTGTGTGTGGTCATATAGAAAGACGTATCTGCAGGTGTGGTGAGAGTGTTCAAACCAAGGCTAGTTCTAGGTGTGACAAATCAGGGGCTGCCTGGTGCTATGGAGAGCTGGGAGCAACACAGCTATGGGAGCTCGGGCCTATGGTCTCAGTCTCCTCCACCAGAGTCCCAGCTGACTCCCTCCTTCTTCTGCCTGGGCTGTCTGGGAGAGAAAAGCAAGGCTGGGTGAAACAGGAGCACAGGGAGGGGCCTGGACGGAAAGACTCCCACCAGTAAAAGCTACCCCTCCCATCCCACGCTGTAGCACTAACATGAATATGTCAGGTCCTGTCTTTCCAGATCTCCCTCTGCTTCCCTCAGGATAGCTAGAAAAAAAAAATAAAAAAATTAAAAAGCCTTGGGCTACCTTGGAGCAATCCCCTTAAAGCATGGAGTTCAAATCCCCACTGTACCACATTCTGGCTATCCTCTCCCAGTCTCATGTGGAAAGTCTCAGCCTGATGCAAAATAAGATATATATTAACATCTTGAAAATATCCACAGTGTATTAAAAATATTTTTTGTGCTTTCATTTACCAGTGGTAAATTGTCTAATCTCACCTACTTCATTGCTTGCTTGACTTAGCAAAACACATTGCAGGTTGGAATTCACCAGTCATTTCAAACAAACATTCAATTTCCCAAGCTAAGGATTGTATTCTCACAAATTTTATATTTAAGATTAAATATTTGAATTTTTAATTAAGAAACAATCATGTTTAATCTCAAATATTTTTGGAGGGGAAAGAAATGTTGGTTTCCTCCCACCTCACCTCCAGCTTTGGTAAGGAATAACTTCTCCACTAACAATAAATTTTTAAAAGCTTTGGTATTTTTTTTCCCACTGTTTCTCTGGCCTGCTTCTCAAATTCATAGCAACTGTCAAAAATCATTTCACCACATGTAAAATCCCACTTCTGACTTTACTGTTTTGCTTTTCTCCTCACCTGCTGCTAAAGAAAGGTTTGTTTAATCTAATCCTCTTATCTTGGAGTCATGACAGAATATCAAGCCCCAAATCAGTCAGCTGGAAAAATTGAATGATTTACAATTGGTAATGCTTCTCTGCATATATTATTTGCTCCTCAGAGCTCAAGGAAAGACAGACAGAAAATTAGTATTGTTTGTAAAAAGTTACATCCAAACTAACTGAAATCAAGTGATGTCTCTGCAGAGCAAATAGATAGCCTTATAAACATTCCTGGAGCGGAGTAGACCAAAGATTTTGTAACAAGGTATCTCATCTTTCATAAAACATTGGTACATGTTTTTGCAAACCAAGAAAATGGTATAAGGATATTAGCAGAAACACTATTTGTTAAACAAGCTTATATTCTTTCAACATGTCAGTTTCTAAGAATAGGCGCAATAGAGAAGTTCATAATAAGGGAAGCTAAAAACACTAGCAGAAATCAATTGAGAAATGTGATTAGGCAGTTATGAGGTATTTTCCCATAAAATTAGAATTAAAATAACACCACAATATATTTATATGACCTAGATTATTAAAATTACATCACATTTAACATTTCCCAAATATCTATCATCCTAGACAACTGTTTTCCTTATTCTGTTACAACTCCCAGAGGTACCAGAAAGATTAGGTTCTCAATTTGTCCCAAGCTCATGGTGAAATAAAGTCCTTCTCTAAGGAGATAATGATCTGCAGGTCAGAGGGCAGGATATAGGTCATGACCACCACCTGCCCCACTTGCATGTGTTAATGAGAAGACATGCACTGCCAAATCAAGTGACTTAGAAAACATCACAGCTATAGGATCTTGAGACATTGACTCCGGTGTCTCAAGTTCAGGTTAAGAGCCCTGGATTTTCCTGTGCCAGAGCACTCACTTCTCCCACTGCATTTCAGTCTCCTCTTAAGTTACACGGTTTCTGAAGTCACACTGTAAATCAGATGGCTGAAATGTTCAAAAATAAATATAGCCTGGTTTCTGTTTGGAAAAGGTCAGAAAGGTACAGCTTTAATGGTAGTGGAAGAGGAAAAAAATGTAGGAGAAGGAACTTCAAGATTTGATCAGAAATGCTACCCACCTAAATCTGGACAATTTACAGCCAGCATATTTCTGAACTTTAGTTTTATTACAGTTCCCCTCCAGCTCTAGGCCTTTCTACAAAACAGAAGAATGAAAGCTAATTCCACTGATCATCACTTCTTGGTTCTGAAGAGCCTAATCTGGTTTGACAAAGCTACATTGTATGTCCTTGAACAAGCATCAACCTACTCAATCCCATTTTTAGTATCCTTTCTGATGGCAACATCGTTTTCATACCTCTCACTGTATAAGCTAAATTAATACCACATTTTAAGTACGAAACATGCTAGAGATACATCTATATGTTAGGCCAACAAACTGTTCTGCAGATCTCAGTGCAGAACTGACATGACACAGATGTTTTGGGCATTGATCAGCTAGAAGAGCAGGTCTCAGTGATATTCTAGAAGCGAGAAATGGAAACACAGAACAAAGCCTGAAACTGTAATATCAGCAATTATATCACTGAGAAAGGAGAACTTTTACTTTCATCCAAAATGCATAAATGCAGAAGACTTATTCAACTGCTAACTTACAGCTAACTTTTTAACTGAAATTCCAATCTTATAAACCTCCTCTTCTAACCTATGGATGATTTCATAGCCTCTTGCTTCATTGGATTTAAGATTCCCTTGGTGTAAAGATTTCTCTAAGCTTCTTCACTTCATGAACAGTAGATTGCAGTGGAATAATTTCTTTACAATATTTTCCTAGTGAAAAGGTCCGCAAATTGATTTTTCATCCATCATCCTTCCTCTTCAAATTCAAAACAAGCAAACCAGACTGTCACTGGACATTTGGACAAAGTTGCTTTATAACAAGACAATAAAGTATTAGACTTGCATTAGTAATGAAATCTACACGAAAAGTGCACAAAAGTATTGGAGATTTCATGAAGTTCCAAATAAAAACACCCAGGGAAAGCAAACAAAAATAGAACAACCCACAAAAAAGAAAACACAACTTTACTTTAGTAAAGCTTTAGATTTCTGCGAAATCTGAGAAGACGGAAAGTATTTCCTCCCTCTTAAGCTACAGGAAGGAGTTTTGTGTCTTGTTCAATGGGAATCCCAAACAACAAAACATTACACTATAATATTCTAAATTTTGAGATATTTTGACAGATCCTCTTGTGCCAGGTATACTCCATCCTCATTATTCTGCAGGCTGCTACTATATCCAAGGAAAGAAAGCAATCTCAGAGGAAACTAGGACTCAAACTATTAAAACATTTCATACATTTAAAGCAATTTCTAAAACGGCACCTTGAAACAAATCCCACACATAGAATATGCTCCCTCAAGAAAAAGCATCTATAACTGTCAGTTACATTCTGCTGAGCTTCCTGACTGAAGCCTGGAGAGTTGATAAAAATCTGTTAATAAAATGCATGTTTTCAAGCTAAATAGCTAGGACGAAATAAGTGCTTGGAGGTATTTTCAATATACATGGCATCTTTCTTCACCAATAGATATATTCATATCGAAAAGCAAAAAAAAAAACAAAACAAAACAAAACAAAACAAAACAAAAAACCCCACATCTATTACTGGATGTAAAATGCAAATTAAATTTCTATGTTGTTATTCATAGGATTTTTATGGACTACAATACAACTACTATTTTATATAGCTGAGCACCAATCCAGAGAAATCAAACCAAAAAAATCACAGTGTGCTACTGTCCGCTGACAACAGATCTCACTGTGATTTTGGTCTAGTCATTCTCCATTTTTCTCCCTCTGAGAGGGATTGAACCTTCCTACTTGTAAAAATGAGATTGTAATAAATACGTGTCACATCACAGAGAATTGATGCAATTTAATGTAGCATTTGGAAAGCCATTTGTAGTTTGAAAGTACCAGTAAATGCTAAGTCCTATTATTTTCTTATACTGAACATGAAGCAGTACTTAAGAAATATGAGGCCACAGCTGTGAGCACTCACTGTGTCAAAAACATTGTATACCACAAATACCTGACTCTCTGCATCTTTATGACCTACTTTACTTCACCTGATATTCAGAATGCTTCTTTGTCTGAAAAAGAGCATGTGCATGTAGCATGTAGTTGGTGCCTTACATCAGAACTTAGAGGTCTCTCTGAGCACCAAGCTGTCAGTCCTTTCATACACAATGAAAGTTCCTTAGTTCTGTCTGAACTGAAGATTTTACTGGGATTACTCCTTCACCTCTTCTTTGACATTATAAAGTTATTTCAAAACACCCTTCCATCTGACTTCAAAAATACTCATTCCTCTGTGAATCTTACATACCTTTCATTATGAGAACGCTGGTTTTGTTTGATATTTCACTTGAAATATCTATCTCAGTAAATACCAATCCCTCCCTCATCAGAGACATTCTATAGTAATATAGTAATTCTAAGCTTTTGCACTATTAATCAGGCAAACTGTCATAACTACAGCAGCTGTTGCATAAAATAAAATTCTATAGCTCATGGAAATGCACATCCTTTCCAGTGTATCCAAGCCTGTTCTGGGCTCCGCACTAGCAAGTCAGCCCATCCAAGCTCTCCAGTCAGGAAAGACAATAGGTCAGTACTGGTGACTATGTCTATCAATAAACTTTGTGTATTTTTCTTAATACTTTCAGCAGTATAGTCTTCAGCCTGCTCCCAGACCATAATAAACAGGAGTCAAACCTGAATTTAACAATATTAACAAATTTCAAACCATTGGAAGAACTGACTCTTGGCTGAATTAACACTGGGAAGTTCAAGTAAGCTTGGACACATTATTTTGTTGGTAAAGAATCAGCCCTAGCTTGTGATACTAAGAGTTATAACCCATGATGAGAGCCTGAATCCATGAAAATATGACTATGCCGTGTTTTGGATTAGGTTAAAAAGATGGCCAGGAACATATTTCCTCTACCTAGATAATTCTGAAAGAGATAAACACATCATTCCAAGACGAAATACAGAATACTCCTTTCATGCAGTATCAAAATAAGAGGGAGAAATTAAAATCCTGTTACTTAATGCCTGACACCAAATTCTATTCTGATATATTTCCTGGTTATGAAAATCTTGCAAATAATCCAGATAGTAATGCAAATTCCTGATAATACTTTCAGAAGTTTGAAGGCTGTACCACACTGCTAGGTGTTTCTCAAAAGGCTGTCCAAATTTTACATTTCAAGTCTTCGGGAAACATAAATGTAGTTCTTTACAATGCAAAGTATTGTTTTAGTTTTACCTCAGGGTTCTGAAATGCATAGCAAATATAGATGTGGAAGAGCCTTAACACTTTTTCTTCACTCTTCCAATGAATGGTCTCATTTAAATTTGTCTTTTACTGACAAGCCCCAGCAGTCAACCCTATGCCCTATTAATAATTTTGCTGCAGTTTCTGCAATGTCATTAGATACCATTAGTTGTCCAATCTATAGCAGCAGGTCCCCTGTGAACCTTACAGGTATGTAATTATTTCTTTGAAGCCAAATTCTACAGTTAAATCTCAAAACACTTCTTGCAGTGCTACTCACTGTAAACATTTACTATTGCCAATAACCAAGCTGCTGACATTTAGTTCTTCATTCCACTATCAATTATTTTGACTCCCTAGGACATAAAGTGCTGTGATTTAAGGGCAAGGGGACCATATGAAATACATGCACGAAACAAGGTTTTAAAGCATGTATTCACATCGGTACTCTGCACCCAAGGATTATTTGAATCAATTGAGAAAAGCAGAAGGAAGAGGTTTGTGTGACCAATTAGAACAAACCAGCAATATTAAAATAATGAATAAGTAATATTTACTGCACTGAAAAGCTTGCAAACCAGTACTTATTCCTAGATATGGGTAATTATTATTGAAAATCTGCTAATTTCAAGAGAATACTGCACTCCTACACAAATTGTAAAACAGAAAAAACGATGTTGAATTAGTTAGCTGTAGGACAAAGCATGAATTATTTACTAAGCTTGATTCATAATCCCTCATAGTCAGGTATGCAAATGCAGGTATGTAAATCCACACAATCGTGATTACTAATTTCATACATAATTACTTCATTGGTACCTTTAGTTGCAGTATTTATAAGCAAAAATTTGATATATGTTTATTTACATATTTTCCATAGACAGCTAATACATTTTTTAGAGTTCATGTAGATACTTAATATATTAATACCTAATTTATCACCTATAGTGGTAATATAGGACACTAAGATAAGGCCATATGCTCAGTAAACAAGTTTTCATCTAATTATAGAATACTATTTGCCACTCATTTTTTTCTCTTATTTGTCGACATAAATGGTAAAGTGTTACAAATTTTATTTTTGCTAATGTCAGATAATATATTTCCACAATTGTTTGAGAGAGGATGAACACAATAACGTAGAGTGGCCTTTTAAGCGCTTAGAATGGCTACCCTCTTGCCCTGATACACTTGATAGTCTGCTAACGAAGTTTTCTTCTGAAATATTTTTTCTTTTAGCTTCCTACATAGATACGAACTTAAGAAAATTGCATTCAGTATTCAGAATTTCTGCAGGTGGATATACTCAGCCTGTTCTTATTTGCTGTTTCTATGACTACTGGAGCAGCACTAATTTCTTCAAACTGAATGGAAATAGAATCCAATTTGTACAACTAAACAAGAACATGCATGATTTTCATTAAAAGCTATGCCAGCAAGTAAAGGCATATATATATCTATGCTCTCTCCCCGTGTCCACATTTTATTGTAAAATGCAGCCATATTTATTCATTTTCAAAGATTTAAAAAAGCAAAGTACAATCAATTTTAACTATGTATTTTGTATGCAATATTAGGAAATTTTAGCCAGAGACTTCTACTCTTTCCTCTTCCAAATTTTTCTTTAATCTATAGGCGTTTGAAAATGGGTTTAATTTTATTCCATTTTTATTGTGCACTGACTGGCTACACATTGGAAAAAGAATCCCTCAGAGAAAGAAAATTTGGGGCACAAAAATTATCCCTTTGATAACTCTGCCCGCTGCACGGCCAAGCAACCACACAGCCTCTACCAGCAGCCATGTAACCAGCACACGAGGCAATGTGCAGCACTGGACAGCCTGCAGAGTTGTTACATAGGGAGCTCCAAGTTCTGGTAACAGGAAGTCTCCCAGGCAAATACCTTGACGACCTTGTTTCCAGCTTACCTGTCCAGTTTCCCTTCAAATATTGCTGAATTGACGTAAAATGTGTCTGTTAAATCAACTTTTTTAAGCATTACTGGTCTGCTAGAAAAATTATGACTGGATTTAATGTTAAGTATTGGGAAATAGATTTGGTTTAATTTTCTGATTTAATTCAAAGCATGAGTGGATTCATCATTTTTTCCTCTACGCATTCTCCTATCTGACTTTTCCTATGTCAAACTACTTCTTTCCTTTGAAAAGTCCTTCAGAGGGAGCAGGAAATACAGAAAACACGTTTTCTTCAACACAGTGGAGGGAACTTCTCCTTTCATTCAATGCCCAATATTATTCTGCAGCCCTTGGAGTCTGACCATGTATCCCATATGTATCTTGAGACATACAAAAATCTTTTCTAAGCACTGGAAGATATTTTCTTCCTTATCAACCCCTAAACCATCAATTTCATATGTAAGTCAGGTAACTACGTGGAAATAGCCTTGCTTACCTTCCAGTTGTCCTGAGGAAGAGAAATGTTAGGGCCAGTCATCTCAAGAAAATACAGTCACACTGTTAGCATCAGTGCTTGAAGGAATGGAACACTTCAAGTTCAACCACTTGTTTTGAAATTGCTCTAAGGCAGTCCAGGCTAAGCCAAAAGCAAATTAAAATACATTTAAAATTTAAGAATGGATAAGAATAATCACATTAGTTACTAAAAACAATGAAAGGGAAAAAACATACATTTTATAAGCACTTATACATGTGCTCAAGTTGTCAGAAGGCTTCTCTTACCCTATAAAATTTAGTTAATGTGCTAACAGATACTTCACAGCATTCCTAACTGAAAGCCATGACATTACTCCTGCCCTATGTCTTCAAACTATGTTCACGGAAAATGGTTCAGACCAAGGAGCCTAATTTTCATCAAATTTTGGCAGAACTAAAAGTCCCCTGCCTTCCATTCTTCTCCCTCTCCCATCTCCCCATTATTTAGCAGCCAAAAATCAGAGCAGGCTTTATGAATGGGGCGCATCTTTTTTTTCATGTGCCACCTTCTATTTTGGCAATGCTCACATAATGATGGGCTGGAGTACCTTTAAAATTTAAGCAAGGAAATTTCTTATTTTTACAGACTAAGTAGCAGTATATTGTTATGCTTTTATCAAGAACAATTACACTACGTAAGTTTAACATGTGCACATGATGACCAAGTTATTATGTTTTTTTCTTCTCTTTCCTCTGATATAACCATTTCTTTCCCATATGTCATGGTTGAGAACAGAGTTTAAGGAAGAAAATGGAAGTATTCCATGGCATATACATCACGGTACACTGCTCTCTAGGGGGCGCTGCGGTGCGCGACCCCGCACCTGTCCGACGGGGCTGCAGAGCGGCGCGGGTAGTCGCTGGGGCCGCCCCTGGCGCTCGGAGTCCTGTCTGCGCCGGGCTGGCGTGGGTTGGGGGGGAGGCAGCTTTCTGGTTTTTG
>VXAV01002092.1:276915-290052 GCA_013399715.1 Alectura lathami | reverse complement strand
AACTCTCAGCCAGCAGCCACCGGCAGCCACCGGCAGCCTTGAGCTTGCTCGGCAGAGGAGGAGGGGAAAAGCCACTACACCATATAACTCATACAAGTCAGAATAAAATCCATGCATTTCCAAAATACTTAGCCTAAGCTTTTGAGCCTCAATCCAGTAAACACATATTTACAATTTAGGAATTGTATAACTACAATAAGTGATGACATTTTAAATATCTTGTGTTGGAGTGGTGACGTACACTTGCAACTTACCTTTTTCATCAATATCTTTTTTCTTGTTATCAAAAAATTCTTAAACATGGCAGTTCTTTGGAGAATGAATCAGATAAAGATTTGCCACATGCTTTAGTGAAGAATAACGCCTCTAGGTTTGCCTATATCACTTGCAGTACGTGAGCACAGTTAACACCATCCTGATGTTACATTTTTAGGATGCAAATAAACATTTTGCTAGAATAGATTTACCTCTGGCTCAAGGCCTCAGTGTAGTTATGGCTCTAGGGTACAAATGGAATAGATTTCTCTAAGCACTGCAATGGTAACCGAGACTGATACTGAAAAGGAAGGTAAGAAACTTGGCAGATATGAAATACATGAACTTATCAGTCAATAATGGCCTAAGGTAAGCATGGCATGTGGTATGACTGCATAAAAGCTAATGAACGTGGGATGGATGGTTTTAGTTTAGGGACTGGCTTTTTGGGGGAGGAGGGGAAATGTTGAGATTTTCTGTTTTGTTCAATATAAAATCTTTCTCTTTACACTGCCAGCCTCAGATAATGGCCAGCTAACCAGCAAGTTGTTAATTTTAGCAAACATAATGCATATTACTTGTTCCAAACAGAGTTTCCTTAAGATTTGATAAATTCATGAAATGGACCACCATGGAAGATTACTGAAATTATGTAAGTCTGGCAAATTGTTGGAGACACGGAGAGAAGCTGGAGAACGTTTTACGACAGCTTTTTTTTATTCTTATACCCTTCCGTTTGGTCATGGATGGTAACGTGGTCATGTGCAAAAGAGCCATTCCTGTTTTCTTAAACAATGTGGGAAAAGGATTAACACATTGCTCTCTCATTACCCTAGGAATCATCAAAGAACCTCTGATTCAGTAACCTTCAAGTATTTTACTCCTCGATCTCCCAAAATTCCACTTTCAGTTCAATTTTTAGAAAGCTGACATTTTTAATCAGGGGAAGAAGAGATGCATTTACCACTTACACTCAAAGCATTAGCTGATAACCTCTTGTAACTAAAATACTTAGATTATTGTGATCAAGCTAAATACATTACTCTCTGAGTACTGGCAGTTATAATGTATGCAGCAATAGCATATTTAAAAAAAAAAATTTAAAAAGCTATTTTTTTAATATCAAACTAGATTTCTTATTATGATTCATGTTTGTAGTATCAGAAAAAGAAACACTTTAAAAGCTTGCATTCTTCAGACTCCTCTCCCTATAGAAGATATGTATCTGGGGATAAAGCTATGTATCTGCCCACCTCCTACATATTTCCTGCAGTTTTCACTGGCAAGCTCAGTTGGAAAGTAACTGCAGGGAACAAAAAGAAAGGGTTTTTCTGTCACACAGAAATGTTCAAGTCACTTATTTTAAGAATCTGCAGCTCAGCTGTGCTTTTAAAATCCCTGTCTAATAGTCCGTAGACATCAATAAGAGCATTCACATTATTTTTTTTTTTCCATTTCTTGCTAATAGCTTTACTTTAACTTTGAACAGAAATGCCTGAAATAACGATGCTGTCATTCAGAGTAAGGATTTAACTTCCAGGAAAAGTTGTATAGCTGTATTTACTGAGGAAGATGCATGTTACCAAAACCCAGGAAAGAATAAAAGAATTTCATTGAGATCTATTTTCCAGCACTCCAAAATATTATTGTGTCTGTAATTCTCAGATTATTTCAGGAAGAGTGCCATCATCATAAAACACAGGAAACAATAACGAAAAGCTCCCTTGCCTCTGTGGTGGCCCCTTAAATTATTTTTGATGAACTAGGCAGGCTTCCAAGATTTCCTTTTCACAAATCCAAGCCAATACTCAGACTGAACAAAATCAAGCTTGGCTCAGTGGCAGACAATTCCAGTCTTGGGAAAAGAGCCTAAAGTTTCCCTTCCCTTTCCCAGAACTCTTTTGCTTAATAGCACAGACCCACAGGATTCAGTCCGTTAGCTCATAAAGCCATATGCTTTTCAATAATCTGCAGGAGTCATAAGAGTATTTAGCTAAGCGCTATTCTCCTTTAGTCATCATCCTAGTCTCACATTTCTTTAGCTTTTTCTTCATTTATAAAATTAAATCTAAACAGCTTTCTCTTGTCTTTGTCTTAGCAGTTTCATATTTTGAAGGACGACTGCTGTATTTTTTTAAAACTAACATTTTCTTTTCAAAAGAGCCACCGATAACTACATGATCAGAAAGCGAGAATGAAATAAGCTTGTGTTGTTCACATCAAACACGAACAAGAAACAGCATATCCTGCATTTGCTTCTATCTTTGCCACAAGAAAGAGGAGCCAGCATTTGCATGCCTCATTTACCTCTGAAGGATGGCAGTAAATTTTATTACTGTGACCTTCCACATGATCCATAACTTGAATTGCTGGGTCATTCCCTGTTAACAATATCACTAATCAGCACAAGGGCACGCAAGCCAAAGAAACTTGAAATAGTCACTCACTTAAAACACAGAATAGTAATTTTTTAAAACTTATATTTACAGTTCTTGAAAGCTTCATACCTCTTTCACTGGCTTTGTTAGCTAATAGCTTTCTTCTACATCCTTTTTGAAGCAAGTCACCAGCAGCTACAGTACCTGAGCTATGCTGCTGTACTATCGCCTGCAGGAGCTGACATTCTGTTCAAGAGACACAGGTTGCATATCCGTGTCATCAGGAAAGCAGAGGAAGTATATTTTGCAACATGTGCTAGGAACTAGCAAACAAAAATGATAAGATTTACTTCAATCCTTATTATTCCTCTACTGTTGTGACTTGTGATCATTAGACATTGAGTCACAAGCCATTGCACTTGCTTTGTCCTGTATCTTATTATCTGGCAATATTCAAATAAATTATGCTTTTCCATTGTTCCAGTTCACCTCAGGTGAACTGCCTATACTGCCTTTGCCTTTCTTTCTCTATTTCGGAAAAATTTTAACATACTTAGGAACAGAGCTTACTTGTTCAGTCCCTCATCCTTCTAAAATTATGACTTTAAAATTTGAAAACAAAGATACTTAAAAAAAAAAAAAAGAAAAAAACACACGAGGCTTTGCCTCAAAACAAGAATATACTGACTAATCTACAGTCATCTTTTCAGAAGTGCATCAGGATCAATTATTCCAAAGTCAACGGAAGACGGAAAATATTTACAACTTTTGAAAATGGATTAACTGGGTTCATTCTGAACATCCACCTACAGTTCCAGTTATAATCCATTCTAATGATCTGACCACGAAGTAGAAATAGATCAGTTTTAAAGAGCTTAGAAAAAAGCAGAAACATATCTTAAAATTATTGGGAGGACCAGTTTGTGAAGAAGTGTTAGAACAGCATATGCCAAACTGCTTTCCTGGGTAAGACAGCAACACAGCTGTAGCATGAGCAAGGTTTAAACATCAATAGTAAGTTACTGTGAACACATACTGAGTCACAGCAGGCAGTGGCAAATGGCAGTGTCTCTTCCTCCAGAACTTTCCAGATGTGTCCTTCACTCACCTACACTTTTTTCCCCTCTATTATCCTCAGTGTTCAGGCAGACCCATGGGCTATTATTCTAAGATGTCACTAAGTGACTTCCTGCTGTTACATCTGTGAACAAAACATGCCTTCCATGTCATATTCAGATTTTGGGATGTATGTGAATTTATTAAGTGAACAGAAGGCTGAAAGATGTACTATTTTTAAACATATTGCAGAACCTAGAAATGGCTGAGACCAAAGGACCTAAATTCATAGCTTTCACAAAAGCTTTTCCATAGGTCTGTAGTTTCCTTGTACAAATTTACTGCATATGGGCAATATAGAACTATCATTTCACTGTAATTTTCATCACTTAGCAAATAAGGAATAGACTACAGTTCTTCAAAATGGTGAGAACCAGTCTTCCTTCTGGCTAGCTAGCTGTGCTCAAATACAATTAGCACTGAAAAAATCAAGTTTGTTATCAGTAAAGCATGTATTAGAAAAAGTTATCTGCTCCCACAGACTAAGTTCAACAACAATTGTATTCTCATAAAAATCTCTAAGGTTTGTCTAGAGGCATCTAAAAGAAGTGTAATTATGACTTTACAATTAACTATAAATCATAAGAAGAGAAAGGAAAGAGAATTCATGTTAGTATGAAACAAAAAATAAATTGATAAACCAATTTCTGGCAAAAACAGAAAAAAAAACAAGCTGGCAACAATGCAGATGATAAAGGTACATGTACTTTTCCATTTTTCTCCAGTAATTGGTTAGAAATATTCATCGTTTTATTCCTGATAACTATTCTCAAACTCCTGCTGCCATTATCAGCAATGAGCAGGGATCTGGTGGATCCAGATAGCCAACAGCTCACAACAGCAAGTTTCTAGAAAATTGTTTCCAATTCCTAATGCGAGTCTGGCTACTACTCAGTTTGATAAACAAATCCTTCCACTTACCTTGCTCTTATTTCAACCTCTCCAAGGAGCTTGGCCTATGTGAATCTGAGTCTTGTAACTTCTTTAATAAGAAATAAGTCTCTATGGGGAAAGAGAGAACATGAATTAGACAGGGACAAGGACGGGAAGAAACACAAAGGTACTGGAAATTTGAAATTCAGAAGAAAATCCCTCAGTCTTCATAGCTATATACCAAAAGAGCACATTGTGTCATTTGAAAGTCAGCTCATCATTAGATCAGTATTATACAACGAAGCATACATTTATTTTTGTAAACCACAGGGTATTGCCTGTTTTACTCACAGATCACCAAAACTAGAAGATGTCTGGTTCTTTTTTTTTTTTCTGAGATTTTTTGCAGATATTTCACAATGCATAAATGTCACTTATCAATGTGCACTTACATCACCTCTGCCAATATCAGCATTCGTACTTAGCAGCATTCCATTTTCTATCTTGCTCCAAACCCTTTCCTCCCTGCTCCACTTCCTCTCTCTTTCATTCCTTATTAATCCACAAGACAGCGATACTGAATATTCAAGAAACACTATGCTATACTGTCACCTTGAAAATCATTTTTTAAAGAGTTTTCCAACAAAACAACTGCTGTGGGTTTCAACAGACATTAGGTTCCCAGCTGTCCATCTCACCCCTTTGCAGGAAATTACTGCTTCCACACCAGAGCATAGCACCATACACGAATGCAACTCGGCCATCTGAACTGACTGCATACATGTTGGTACCACCTTAGATGCTAACCTGTGAATGAGATTGGCTGAAGCGCTGGCACAGATCTCACTCTTCCAGGGCAGGACCTTCTCACAAAGGACTGCGATGTAGAAGGGCAACAGCAGAACTCAAAACTGCTCCCACTAACTGACTCAAGCCCATCAGCCAAAGCATCCAAACTTCCCAGTATGATGCCAAAATACTTGGTCAGGTTTTGGAAGCAGAAAAGTCAACCCAAATGCAGCTTCTCTTTAGGACAGTTAGCTCAAATGCTGACATGCAAACACCACAACTGTTATCAGGACAAAAGACAGCTTTGAGCTAACTCTGGTACCTTTACAGAACACTGCACTAAGTGCCTAAATGCCACTGCTAGTTCACACTTCACCTCCTCATTGTTTATTTAAAAAACACAGCGAGTTCCTAAAATTACTATGTCTTTGGGAAAACGAAAGAGTGCTTGTATACTGGGAAAGACAACACTCAGCAGTCATCATTTCTTGGTGGTTAATGCTCCAATGTACATCATGGAGGTGGAGGGGAAGGAGAATGGACAGGAACAGCCATAGAAACACAGAATCACAGAACGGTTTGGGTTGGAAGGGACCTCAAAGATCATCTAGTTCCAACCTCCCACTAGACCAGGTTGCTCAGAGCCCCATCCAGCCTGGCCTTCAACACTTCCAGGGAGGGGGCATCCACAGCCTCTCTGGTCAACCTGTGCCAGTGTCTCACCACCCTCACAGGAAAGAATTTCCTCCCAATATCCAGCCTAAATCCAACCTCTTCCAGCTTAAAGCCATTAGCCCTCATCCTGTTGCTATATGCCCCTGTAAAAAGTCCCTCTCCAGCTTTCCTATAGGCCCCCTTCAGGTACTGGAAGGCCCTCTAAGGTTTTTAAGGTTTTTTGATTGTTTGTTTGTTTTTTAAGATTACCCTCTTCTTCCTGTCCCTCAACCAGTTTTAGACTGCCCTCCCTGCATTCCCCTCACACACCCTGTGGGACAGACAACATTGGCTACACTACTTCACAAACAAGTCATGTAGAGACCAGATGCCTGCAGGCTGCTGGATGTAGTGTGAAAGGGGAGAAAATGTCTCTTTCCACAGGACAGGGCAAGATACTAAGAATTTCAGGAGACAGGCTCATACCAAAATGCATGCTCTGTCTGTACGAACACCTTTGAACTTCTGCAGAGTAGAAAAAGGTTATTTCAAACTACAGTGATATGCTTAGCTTTCAGTATAGCTACTTCCTCTGTATCCCAGGAGACTATGCAGATCTGAACAATCTTTTAAGGGTTTTTAGATTTTCTCACAGATACAATAGATATAAACAAACTACACAATTCAGATATTTTTATTCTGCACTAAAATTGAAGTATTTAATAAGAATTAGAACATATTCTGTAGCTAACTGACTATATAAAAATCTTTTCCAATTTTACTCTATGCATTTCTAATGCAGAGACGCTTCTAAAATACTCAAAAGCAACATTAAGCAATGTGAATAACAAAAGCTTTTATAACAGACTTAGTTCCCAAGAGTTGGCAAAATAGATGTTTGTAAAAAGTTCAGTTCCTAGGTTTGCCTCCTAGCAGCCTGATAAAAAAAAAAAAAAAAATGCAGTTGAGCTATCCATACTTCAATGTACACAAATGACCACTGAAAAAAAAAAAAAAAAAAAAAAAAAAAAAAAAAAAAAAAGCCAAAAATACGGAGGGTGCTATCTGGATATTGGAAATACTGGTTTTCTGTCAGTATGGGAAAAGCAGTTTTCAATATAGATGAAATACAAGAGGACATTTAGACCAGCAGCTCTACATTTAAAATCTATAATTAATCTTGATTGTATAGCCTAAAAATTTATAGACATTTATTTTTCCTCCACTGTCCCAGTTTTACTGAATGAAGACAGATAATCTTCAAAGCACTTTAAAAAGCACAGCTAAAAAAATTCTGATCTTACGCTGCAGTTATGTTAGATCTGACTTTATACCTCAATAAAACCACACAAAATATTAACATTTTACTGTCTTGAAAACCTGTTAATCAAACGTCTAGCTTTTCTTAGTACACAGCTAGCATTTTCTAACATTTTAGGAAAGCTAAACTACTCAAAAAGACTTGATTCAGCCAAGTATTCAAACTTGAAATCCCAGTTAATTGGCACCAAAGAAACCTATACATACAAATACACATTTCCATCCACCAAACTGTAAATATATCTAAAACCAGAAGATAAATCTACCTGCCTAAAAGTCCTTTTGAAATACTGAAAAAAATAATATGAGCAATTTTGAGGCAATTTTTACATGTAATCAAATGAAATCATCGTGACTTTTGTTTAATTATTTTTTAAAAAGGCATTTCATTTTATAATACATTGTTTTGAACTGCAGCAGATGCTGTGATTTTAATAAAGCACATCTTTAATACCTTTATCAATGATCTGGACAAGGGGATTGAGTGCACCCTCACTACGTTTGCAGATCACACCAAGTTAGGCGGGAGTGTTGATCTGCCCGAGGGTAGCAAGACTGTACAGAGGGATCTGGATCGATGGACCGAGAGCAACTGTATGAGGTTCAACAAGGCTAAGTGCTTGGTCCTGTACTTGGGTCAAAACAACCCTATGCAACCCTAGGGTAAGAGTGTCTGGAAAGCTGCCTGGCAGAAAAGGACCTGGGCATCGGTCAACTGCCAGCTGAACTTGAGCCAGCAGCGTGCTCAGGTGGCCAAGAAGGCCAATGCCATTTGTATCAGAAATAGTGCAGCCAGCAGGACCAGGGAGGTGATTGTCCCCCTGAACACGGCACTGGTGAGGCTGCACCTCAAGTGCTCTGTTCAGTGTTGGACCCCTCACCACAAGAAGAACATCGAGGCCTTGGAGTATGCCCAAAGAAGGGCAATGAAGCTGGTGAAGAGCCTGGAGCACAAGTGTCAGGGGGAGTGGTTGAGGGAACTGGGGCTGTTTAGTCTGGAAAAGGGGAGGCTCAGGGGAGACCTTATTGCTCTCTACAGCTACCTGAAAGGAGGTTGTAGTGAGGTGGAGGTCAGTTTTTCCTCTCAAGCAACAAGTGACAGGACAAGAGGAAATGGCCTTAAGCTGTCCTGGGGAAGGCCTGGAAACCAGGAAGAATTTGTTAACAGAGAAGGCTGTGAAGCATTGGAACAGGCTGCCCAGGGAAGTAGTTGAGTCATCATCCCTAGAGGTATTTAAAAGACATGTAGATACAGTGCTTAGGGACAGGGTTTAGTGGTAGACTTGACAGTGGTAGGTGACCAGTTTGACTTGATGACCTTAGAAGTCTTTTCCAACCTAAATGATTCTATGATTCTACAGTTTCAATGTCCATTCTTCAAATGAGAGATTTATTTAAAAATAAATAAATAAATAAAATTAAAATGCTTTGGTTTCAGTTCTGTGGATTAAAAATTTATTTAGTAACACAGCATTTTTAAAGTGGACTTGAAATTTTTTTGCTTTAAATAGTATTTTTTGCCATACATGCATCCATGTGCATGCAGGCACAAACAAGGGCCCAAGTCCTCCGCTGAGTTAGTTGTAGCACTAAATGCCTCTCACAGAACCACACATCATCACAGCTGTGCACCTTATTAACAAACCAACATCACCAAGAATTTCCTCTTACAATAGCTGTCATGGTTGAAAACAGAGTTAAGGAAAAAAACAGTATTCCATAGCATATACATCACAGCCTCCTGCTCTCCAGGAAAAGGGGAGGGGGGTGAGGGGGAAAAGCCGTGGTTTGCGGAGCTGCGTCAGGCTGGCGTGGGGACGCATGGCGCGCGCAGGCGCGGTGGGGGGGGTTCTGGCACTCGGGGGTCTGGCTCTGGGTGGTCGGGCTGGCGCATGGGTGAGAACTTGCCTTTTGCTGTAAGTTAATTGTTCTACTCCAAATCTCTTACATTCACTTTTACTATTGTAGTAAAGTTAGTTATACTAACTCTTGAGTTCTACCTTTTATTTTCCTCTCACTTTCCCTCCTTCCCCTGCTGATACTGGCCGCCGGCAGCCCCCGGCATTCCCGAGCTTGCTGTCCAGAGGGGGAGGGGAAAGTGAGCTACTGTTGTGAGATACCAAGGGTTTAAACCACAACAATAGCTTTGTTTGAAAGCATGACCAATGGAGAAGTTGTATTCACATAATACCAGTCTATCTAGAAAGCCTTGCTTCTCTTTCCTGGATGTAGCTCAGCAGATAAGCAAAGCTGCAAGACCTTTAAAGTGCCAGAAGAAGATAACATAACATAAGTTCTGCCTCCCGGTATACAACCCCCTTTTTTTTTTTTTTTTTTTCTTTTATTTACTTACTTAGGCTTAGAATTTATCAGATCGTTGGTTTGAGTAGATCTCAAATCTCTGACATGTAAAATGTATGTGCCATTATTCAATGTGCTATAAACATTCAAGACAGAGTTCAAATTCTAGAAAATACAGTAAATATAAAATATAAAATACAGTAAAACTGCTAACACTCCCAAATTATGGTGATTTACATGCAGAGCTTCAAAGATAAAACACTGCCAGGTTCTCCTGCCTTTACCTTTGCCAGCCAGCTTTGACTGAGGTAAGGTGAATTTACCAGCAGTGAAGCCACTAGAGATTTGCTAAAGCATGCAGAATAGGATGCTATGTAAAGGCCGCAGTCCAGCATTCTGAAATGAAGGACTCTAAAGGCCAACTCAGAAATTATGCCCAAACTATTTAATAACCCCAAATCCTCAGTCTCTCAATAACCCCGGCCCAATACAGACAGCCCATGGGCCAGGGCAACAGAAATAGTTCCTGCCCTCCCAGGAGGAAGCAGCCTATTTAGCCATCTAAGCAAATACTTTGGAAAGACTACTCTTCTCCACCTTCTTCTTTCAGAGACAGACTTTGGTTATGGGCAAACATCAGAGACAAGCTGGCATCTTAAACCTTACGGTGTCAAGGTTTAAAGAGATAAGAAGCAAAAAACTGCTCTGTTGTGATGCTCCCACTCTGTGAGTAAACAAAGGATTAAGATTCTCAGGTTTTCAAATCTGGCATGCTTCCTTGACTTTATACTCTCCACAAGAACCTTAATTAAAAATAAATCAATAATACCTCACAGTTTGTCCAAATTATCATTAAATTGCTTTCTTTACAATTTAACTCTAAAGGCACTTACGCAGAATTTTTATTTATCGTTTTAATTCCATTCTTGGGGATCTTATACCTTCCTTGAACAGTTTACTTCACTGCCTTACTTCTAGTCTCAGCTCTCCTGAAAGGTGATCAACATTAATGACCCATTAGGTGAGTCATTCTTAACAATCCTCCTGAAGTCAAATTATTGGTTGTGAAATTTCTTCTTAGGCTTGCATAGCACTCACAATCCCTACTACAAGACAGAAAACTTGCAAATCTAGATCCAGACATCCAGACTGCTATTGAAAAGGATGCTATCAAGTTAAAATTCAGAAAGCCACATGCAGGAAGCACAAGTTTATCTCTTCTTAGAGCACAACAAAACACAGAAGTAGAAGACTGAAAGTGAAGGACCACAGATGAAATCTGAAGCAGAGTGTCAGAACATAATACAGCAGGATTGTGGAAGACACTGAAGGAAAAAAAAAAAAAAAAAAGCCGGAAAAATTTTGAGTGTGGAAACACTAGACAGTGCTAAAGTGTATTTCCTCAAAATGCTGGTTGGCTGCAAGTGGAGTGATTTTTTGTTTGATGAATATTCCATAAGCAGGACAGAGCTGGGGGCATTCCTTGCTTGTCCTTCAGGAATCATGTATTGCTCTACAATTGGAAAGAACCCATTAGATTCTGATACCTTTCCCACATCCTATTAGGCCTCTGAATCCACTGCCCCTTCTCTCTTTCTCAGAGCTCCCAAAACTAAGTTTTGTTAAGTATTGTGTTTGTCTCCACAATAAGAAAATGCTCTGGCAAATCACAGCATGGTAGTTTTAACAAATATGCCTGATAGCAAGCAGTACTACTTCACTTCTGAGATGGACAAGTGTCTTTACCCACAATGAAGTTCAATGCCACTTGCCAGTCCTTGGCATACACTGTGCATGCTCAGGGCTTGCTGCCAGAGGGCCCTCATTCACCCCACAGGCCAAGCAGCCTGAACAGCACATCAATAACAAGACTTGTTTCCAGTAGAAGGGAAAAGAATGATGCACTCCAGTGCATAGAGCAAGTCTTGTGCAGGCAACAACACGAATTTGCAATCAAAACATCACTCACCTCTAGCAACCTGCAGTTCTCATCCCAGCTCTCATCATCATAGACATTAGCATCAAAGACAGGCTGTGCCATTTTGACATGCTCAGCACAACTTCCAGTGCGATTTCTGTGAGGAGAGGTGGCACCTGTCAATCTGACTGACAAGGCATCCAAAATTTTAAGCATTGCTCTGACACCAATCCCTTCTACAAGGTTTGACAAATAAATGCTTTGGCTTGCTCCTGGTAAAACATGAGGAATTATCCCATAAGAAGGAATGTAGGCCAGTAGGAATCCCATGACAGAGTAATTGTGTTACTTGATAAGTCTTGAGAAAATAGTGAGACTCTCCCAAGTAGATACACAATTCTTCACACACTCAGAGGTCTCCTCAATATGCAGAAGGACCCAGGGGCATCACTGCTTGTGGTACTTTCTTGTAGTGGTAAAAACTGTGTGCACAGCAACCATAAAGGAGTTCAAATATGTAGGCTGCATTGCAACTTTAACAAATTAAGACCCAAAGACACAACAGCCAGTGAGAGCTAGAGGTATCTGAGGGGTCAAAGATGAGCGCAATAATGGGAAGACTGAGCCCTGCTCTCACATATTCTGAAGATTTCCTAGGATAAGTATTCAGCTGGTTTCCTGTCTCTAGTTTCCAGGGCATATTGCAAGACTATAAATACATATCCAACTTAGATCATCTAACCTCTTTGTTTTCCCTCTGGCACTATTAAGAATGTGCCTGTGGCTACAAAATGAGAAAAAAGTTGCCTGACAAATTTAAAGTAAATTCATGGTCAAATATTAAGCTTCATTCATCTTCTTTTTGTGGTCCTTAAGCAAAACAAGGTTCTGTAAAAATCTTTTGGGAGGCATAATAAAGGCCATGCAAGCAATAGCACAGTTGATAAATCATTTATGAAGAAAGTAAATGGGGAACATTCCCAAATGCCAATGCAAGAAGCATTTCTACTAACACACAAGGCATAATAAATACACTCTATTTTAAAACAGACAATTAGATAACTGCCATATCATGCACTACAGGGGGAAGATGTGAGTTATGATTTGCAGAAAGCAAACAATCCAGTGCTCATTCAGCCTCAGTGAGAAAATAGTTTACCTATCTGATATTATAAGATTCAGTGGCTGAATTCAGGCTTCTTGAGAATCAAAACTTCCTGAAAGAGAGTACTGTGCTTTATTAAATAATGACCCATGCACTTCTGCACTTCCTTGTTTCTTTCACCTAAGGAGTTGACTGATGTTCATCTGCTAACGCTGCCAACCATAGCAATCAAGAGGCATGGTTCCTTGTATTTATTTTCAAAATTTCCTTCATCAATAAAGCATTTTTAAAGACAGTGCCATAGACATCTTATTCTTATGAAGCGCAGGTTCCTATAGTCTCAGATAGCGTGCTTTAGCACACTAACACCAATTCCAGCAGTCTTGTCAATTCACTCCTATAAAGGATGAAAAGAAAAAAGATATAAA
>VXAV01002092.1:259502-273197 GCA_013399715.1 Alectura lathami | reverse complement strand
GGGCCATCTGGGTCATATAGCCCTAGACAACAGCATGGTTGCTGCATGGTCTCTAATGTGTTTTCATCAACTTTTTTTTTTTTTCCCCCTCATTCCCCCTCAATACTCCAGAGAGACAGTATCTCATCAAATCACCCATTATAAATTCCTCTTTGCCCAATTAATTTACTGCAGACCTAGAAATCATTTCTTAGTATCTGCCAACCTTCCCTTCAATTACTGTGCTATCTGTAAAGTAATTTAAATGAAGCTCCTTTCTTTACTTCCCATAATATTGTGAAGCATATTCTGACCAACTTCAATACTACATTGGAAGATGCACCTTGTCCATTTCTCATGAGAGTATCTCAGATCTGCAGTTCACGAACCATGGTGTGGTTTGACACAATAAACAGTACCTTGGCACATGCTTTTCAGGACAAGCAATCACAGATACACTTATTCAAGCATATTACTAAACAAATTTTCCCCAAGGTTACTAATTTAATTTCACATAACCATTTTCAAAATATTAGTTTGAATTTTTCTTGTCATCCTCATAAAAAATCTCTCCCTAGCTACCAAACGTTGCAGATGAGCAAGATTTAAGAGTCTAAGGGCAGAATCCAAAGCCAGACAATTTCAGACACAGCTATTCTGAAAGATTTAGAAGCTGCACACAAGCAATTTACTTCACAGGTAATCTCTGGTTCATGAACTGGAATCAATAGTTTCATATTCATCTACAGTCAGCAATTAATTCAGACACCTATATAGAGATGCCTATATATTAAATTATTATTGCATAGAGAAAATATATTCCGGTTTTATGATCAACTATTGTTAACAAATAAAAGCACAGAAAATGGTAACAGAAGATCTAGCATAAGGACAGAAAAGGCTTCAGGAAAGCCACTATAATACTATAAATTACAAATAGTCAGATGACAAGCTGGTCATATTAGATTAGATTTTCCTAACTTGGGATACACAAATCTTTGCCTTGAGCTACTATATCAGAAACTACTATCTCTAGGCTTTTGAGAAGTTTCCTGCCATTCCAGTAGCATTGTTCTTAAGCAAGGTTACAAGAACCTTCCAAGATGATTTAGGGCATCCAGATCTCCAGCATTATCACATTGCAATATATACAGCAATTTATTCAGAGTCTTCAGTATTAGGAAGCAAAACCCACATATGCACCCCTTCAATGCTCAAAGCAACACATCAGCCACGTCTAAAAAAAATCATTTAGAAAAGATTCAGGTATTGAGCTGCTTCTTATTCCAGACCTGAGAGAGGAGATGGGAGTGTGTGTGAGCCTCACGCTTCTGCCATGGCAGAGGAGCGCCACACCCATTTCGCAGCACACCTGAACCTTAGTGTTCCCCGTGAAGAGAGAAGAACCAAGTGTCCTGAACCACTTTGTCAGGTGACATACCACCGACACTGTGAATCCACTATCACATAGCAAGGCAATTTGAACTACAGATCTAAGCATAAACTGGTAGGAAACATCTGTTCCACTTCTCAGGCTGGGAACCTCTCAGTGTGAGAACAAAAATTACTGAACACCAGCACAGATTTTTTTTTTTTTTTCCTGATATGTGTTCACAGCAGATAGCAATGTCTGAAGCACGTGGTTGGAATTAGATCCTCACATTTTTGCTTGTAAGGGACTTCATCTTTTTACCACATATTTCAAGCATTCCAGTAACATCAGTGTCTGAAAAACACACATAACTGCATACATAAATGGTCTCAGAAAAATTCTTACCGAATTAGAGGAAAAAACAACTTGCAAGTGTGCATTTATTCCATGTGAGTATGCCAGTCTCATTGGTTTCTCTAATTACTTGCATGCATGAGCAACTTTCACCCAGTTTTAGAAATGTAACCTACTTCTGTTTAGCCGGCTCACGGTGTACACTGTAATTAGCATGTTTATAGCCCCCAGCGCAAAGTGTTCCTTCACTGTTGACTAAAAATGTAATACAAATGGAATCATTACTTTTTCTTTGCTTCCTGCATCATTCAAACGACACAATTGAAACCTCAAAAAACCTTGCATGCTATTAGACTCAGACACAATAAATGATGACCCAAAATATTTTTGAGAAAATCCCCTGAAGGTAAGTATTCCACATAGAGCCCCATAGTTCAGATTTCAGAATTAATGATTTTTGTCACTTGTGACAGGCATTATAAATCTGAGTTAATTAAATTAGGAATGACTGTAAACAGAGCAACAGCTCAAAGGAAATACAACTTTTTGATAAAATTTACCATGGATTTTTGATGCTGAAAGACGAGGTCTGGTTGGGGAACAAAGTTAAATTTACCCAGAAGATGAATTTTATTATATGGATACATTGATTCTGCTGGTTAATATGATTTAAAGACTAACTTAGATCAGACTATCACACAAAAACTGATTGTTTTGATTGACAATGGTAGCACAATACTGGTATTTTAATGAGCACACAGCCACCAGTCCCTGAGGAATGCAGGAACAAAGATGAAAGTGTTCATCAGTTCTGAGGCTAGTAAAACACTACAGGTTCTCTTTGAGAAAGGATGCAAGTCTCCAAAGTCTGCCAGATTAAAAGCAGAACAATCACACTGAGGTACAGAACATAAAGATACAGTCATGACAATAGTTTGAGAAGTCCTTCTGCGGTAAAAGCATACAATGAGCTATGACTGTTCAAATAAACTTCTACAATGATTTCAGAAATTTGCCATCACCTCAAGCCATGCCATCAGCAGATAATATTTTTGTCTTGGACAAACATCTCAAGGTTTGACTCTTTAAAGCAAATAGAGAATTATTTTTAAAACTGAGTAACTAAAACACAGTTTATTGAAACTATTTGTCAGGAAGCATTTCATAGATGCTCCAATCCTCATAGCAAATGTTTCTTTTAATTTCCATTAGCATCTTTATTAGGTCCCATTAGGTCCTATTTTAATTTAAATAGCTACCAACTCTGCTGAGTTTGGATGTTATCCAAACCCTTCCCAATCAATGTGCTGGAACATTATGGTAAATTATAAACAGGTCCTCACACGGAATCTACATTAACATTTACAGGCACCTCAGTCAAATTAAGACCAGAAACTCCAAGACAGTGCATTAGATGCCCTAGATGGATCCAAAATCGTGAGGTGTCAAGTCTCACAGAGGTTCAGTACTGTCTGTATGAGATAAATATCAGGAGTATAAGATCCAAACTGCAAAATACCAGAAATAATAGAACACATTCAGACTAACTTCCTTACCACCAGATATCCGAAATACGCATCCCAAATGCACAAGCCATGGTTGTGCCACTATCCACAGAGATGTCACTGCCTCTCAAGGTCCATCACATACAGAAAACAGTCTAAACTTGAAAGGGATCATTGCCTTAAACTGTTCAGACTGAAACACCAGAGGGTGTACAAGCAAACTGCCATTCTTGCACAATACACACAAGACTCAAGGCAAATAAATACATAATGCTACTTGCTCAAATCATTTTAAATTTTGTACTCTGTGCAATGTTTTTCCCTTATTTCCTCCTCCTTTAAGTGGGAAATACACAATAGTGGACAATGTCTGATGACTACTAATGGCTACTAGTCAACTTGGTGGAAAACTAAATTTATTCTGGCTCCATTAACACATAATCCAAATGCCATTTCTAAGAAATTGATGGAAGAGTCAGGTAATTTACCTTCTCTTTCGTTTTTTTTGGACATTAATGTAGAACAAAATTACTTAGACCTTTTCAGGTGATGACCAAGGCCTCAGTTTCTGTGAAAATGTCAAGGTTTCCATAACAGAAATATGGTACAGTCTCCTGGGTATGAATCAGAGGATACAGAAAACTCTAGAATGTGATCAAAGCCTTATGGGATTTCTACATGAGACCTCAATAGACTCGGCCAGTTACATCTGGTTATCATCAAACATTTCTTCAATAACTTCTGCAAAAATGATTAGACTGTTCCAATATGCCCAAGAGGTTCCTACTGGATCACTCACCTGTATAAAACAAGGTGCTATCATTCAAAGTCAATGATTGTTGCCAAAATCTCTTTTCCAAGTAATGCAAAATAATTCTATTAGAAATTATGTTAACTTTTTTTTTTTTTTTCCCCCCCTAAAGAATTACAGTCATTTCGGTCTCTGATTCATTACAGTTTTATCACTCTTGATAGTTAGCAAATCTACAGTTTTGATCAATTTTCTTTTACTTAATGTTAACTTTGGGGCAACCCTTGCCTGGGTCCTGAGGAAGTATCAGAACTAAGTTTTTCAAGCTTTTAATTTCAGTATGGGAGGGGAAAAGAAGAAACAAAACTAGAAAATACACAGTTCATTCCTTGGAAGAGCACATATATAACATTTTCAAGCCTGTTTTATACCAGTCTGGAACATTTCAAAGATCTCCTAAAGCATTTTAAAATCTTTTCTATAAAAAAGTTGAGATTTTCTCAATGGAAAATAAATCCTCTCTGCATGGAAGATTTTTTTTGGAAGGGAATACATGTGACAGTATAGTCTCAGCAAACACCTGGAAACATGTCTGTCTAGAATCTACTCTGAAACTACCACAGGATGCTTGTATGATGGTATGCTGGTATACTTACACTAACACTATGTATAAAACCCAGTGAAAACCTCTTCTAAGCCCTTCATAGAGTCAATCACAGCTGAAAAAAACAATGCTTGTTCATCTATTTTCTTTCCAGTTGCAGAAAATATAAAACCACTCATATTAAGAATGTACTTATTATGAAGCAGCAAACTAATAACTGTCTAAAAATCTGCAGAGAAGTACACTGATTTTGTAAGTTATAATGATTCCTGTCCCATGAGCCTGAAAACATCACAATGCAGTTCCATATATCTCTCAAAACAGAAACATTCACAGGAAGATCTCAGGATGACCTATTAATTCCTGGCTGCTGTCAAGAAAGAATCTCTCTGATTTGTTACTGCTTGCTCTTGCAGCAAATATTTTACAACAAGCTGAGACAGCCCATTGAGCAGGCTTACTCATCAAGATTTTAAAGTACTGAAGATCAAATTTCTAGACCTTGAGCTTAAGCTCTCTCAGCAGACGAAGTTAATTACATTGGTTGGGCTTCAGTGACGAGAAATAAATATGTAAAACACAAAAAGTTTTTAGGATACATAAATACGTTTCATTGTTGGCTGTTTGCCCTCCAAGCTTCTTTCACACCCACTAAATTTGTCTTCAGAACATGAAATTACCCATTCATGTAAATTATAATCCACATCATATGTTGTTTCATTCATTTCAGTTGTATGCATTCCTATCGTAAAACAATTCACCCATGGAATAAAAGGTCCAGTAAAAGCCCAGACTAGGCTTCCAAGACTATTGCTGCTGTTTCATTAGCACAATGTAGTTCATGTTTCGCGTTACTTTTCTATAGGAAGTTAATCAGGACCATTTTATCTATTTGTCTGCAAAATAAGAATATCAAATATATCATATCTGTGAAATATGATGAGCTCAGCGCTAAAACACCAGTAGTAAATGCAGCAATCAGATCCTAGGAGATTCTGAATAAGCTGAATCCACACTGTAATTTACACTTTATAAAAAATATAGATGATAATACATTTGTTGTAGGTCATGTTAACTCCCTGTCCCTTTCCTTGCCCTCCCTCCCCAGCCAATAACTAAGAACTGCTGCAGATCAAAACATTTGCTTACCGCTGGACCTTTGCCTGAGTAGACTCAAAACTCCAGGGTTATTTTAGTCCCATAAGTGATGCTAATAATTTTGAATGACAGCGATTTAGTACAGATATGGTTGCTCAAGCCTCTGTAGTCTCACCATTACTCAAGACTACACATATCCACAAAATTGTTCTGAGAAGAGCCTCAGAAGGCAAATCTTGAAAGGTTTTGGGAATCTGGGGGAAGGGGTTGGTTAGGTTTTGATTTTTGTTTGGTTGTTTTTTTGCCTTTTTTTTTTTTTTTTTGCATTGTCTAATGCACAGATTAGCTGGCAGCAATTCCTATGTCTGTAGTATGTCCCAAAGTATGGCATGTATTTCCTTCTATCATCTCACCTTTCTGTAATGCAGGTAACTGCTTTTCACTTTACAGACAAAACAGAGTGAAAAAGAGCTTAAAGGTTTTTTCTTTTTGCAGTCTAGTGTTAGGCTTTAATTGACACCTATTGCTCAGTACGTCAGTTGAAAATCCATTTAAAATTTCTATCAGTCTTCATAACACTTAAAAAATATTTCTAACTTAAAGATTTCTAACTAAGTAATAATGATCTTGGCACCTCTGTATCAATTGCAGTGTCCTTTGCTACCCATATAAATTGGCATTCCAATTTCATACATGTTATTAAACATAGCATCATAGAATCATCCGAGTTGGAAGGGACCTTTAAAGACCACCTGGTCCAGCATCCCTGCAGTGCACAGGGACACCTACAGCTGGGTCAGGTTGCTCAGAGCCCTGTCCAGCCTGACCTTGAAGGTCTCCAGGGACGGGGCATCCACCACCTCTCTGGGCAACCTGTGCCAGTGCTTCACCACCCTCATTGTAAAAACCTTTTTCCTCATATCCAGGCTAAATCTCCCCTCTTTCAATTTGAACCCATTTCCCCATGTCCTATCACAACAGACCCTGCTAAAGAGTCTGTCCCCTTCTTTCTTGTAGCCCCCCTTTAGATACTAAAAGACTGCTATCAGGTCTGGGGGCCTTCTCTTCTCCAGGCTGAACAGCCCCAACTCTCTCAGCCTGTCCTCACAGGGAGGTGTTCCATCCCTCGGATCATTTTTGTGGCCCTCCTCTGGATGCACTCCAACAGGTCCATGTCCCTCCTGCATTGAGGACTCTACATCTGGACGCAGCACTCCAGGTGGGGTCTCAGCAGCGCAGCGTAGAGGGGCAGGATCATCTTCCTGGCCTTGCTGGTCACGCTGGCTGCTGGCTAAATAAGAAGGAACCCTCTATACCAAATCTACATGATGAGTGTGGAGAAGTTTTTTTTTTTTTAAGAAAAAAAAAAAATCTTACTTTCTTCTAACATATTTCTTAAAATTAGTTGCTTTGCCTCTGGTATTCTACTGAGTATTGCACCTTCATGCAGCTAATCCTGTACTAACGAACTTGCCCTTTAAGATCAGCTGCTGCCTTTATGCTACTTTTTCCCTCCAGCTCCTACTGTTGTACTGTCAATAGGCTTAGTATAGATCATTTCTTTTCTCCCCTTTTGCTTGAAAATATTATGAGTTTTTTTCAGTGTCTAAGCTATTTATGGAATACATAATGCATTAAAGTAAACCAAATCTTGAAACTGATTAGGAGAATTAATCAAGGAAGAACAAAATGATTTTTTCTGGAATGATGAAGAGCTTTTCCTGTTTAAGAACATAGATCATGTATCATTAAGGCATCCGGTCAGGCACAGAGCAGTGTATGTGGAAGAGGCTTTGTTATAGAAATAACTTTAATGACACTGTCAATATGTAGGTGGCAGGAAATTTAGTAAAGCACAGGGGTTGAGAGAGAAACATGATTCAGATTAACAATTAAGGAAGGCCATTCTTAGAGCCTTCTAAAGCTTAACAGCCTAATATTTCCTCTGAATACTTTGCTTGTTTTATTAGAGCACAGTGCAATGGATTCACCACCCTAGCTCCCCTTTAGCAGACATGTTGTTTCAAATGGTAGTTTAATCTTCTGAAGTGAAAGACAGGTTTTTCAGGAAATAGTGTTAGCATTTTTAGAAATCTAAGAGTTTATAGTCTGAAAGCCATCAAAGTTTCTAATAAAACAATACCATATTGTTTTAGAGCATTAAATATTATTTCCGTCAAGGAAGAAGTTCAGATATTAGAAACTAACAGCATGTGTTACAGAAAGTAGTCTTCTCAATCATATTTCTTTCCTAATATTATTTTATTATTTTTATTTTATTTTTAAGTAGATAAAAGCTTTTGGAATAAATCACAAATGGGGAAGCTATGACTTTTGAAGAGTACTGAGACTTCAAAAAAAAAAAAAAATCTGTTACCTGCAGTTATAAAGAATACAATTACTTTTAACACATGACAAGTAGATTCTTTTTGTGCTACTGTCAATGACAAGATTGCAATTTCTTTTATGATATTAAAAAAATAAAAGTGCACAGGTACCAAACATTATAGCCCATAAATAAAACTCAAGCATTGTCTTTGAAGAACAAAGGCTATTAGCAGATCATTGAAAAATGCTTTTTATTATTACGTTATTTAGAAGCTTTTTATCCCCCCATCAGGCAATACACAAAAGTGTAGCCTGATTCCAAATCTCACAGTATAAGACAAGCTGGCCTTAGTGAATAAGACAAGTCACAGAACAGCTGAAGAGTTGCAAAAAGGACAGTTTTCAACTCAATATGACGCAAGCACTAAAGCAATTATCCAAAGTGGTACTAAGAACCTGTGTCAGGAGTGAAATTGCCTACATGAAGTGGGCAAAGCACTCCAACTTTCAAAGTACACTCTGTTATCTCAATTGGGATTTTCAGCTTTCTTCACTGTGGAGCTCTATCTGACATCCAGCAAAGATGCAGATTATAGAAATACAGGATGTGCTAACTGCTGTAGGTAATACAGAACATCGGTCAACACTGCTCTGTGGTGCACTGTTTAGAAGAATCCACATACTTTAGATTATAAATCAAAATCCATCTCTGCCTTTAGCATTCTTATCAAACTTTACTGAAACTGGACAGTTTACTCACCCTTCATTTAAGTAGCTGAATTGCTCCTGCTTTAAATGTTTTTGGTTAAAAAAATCAGGTGCTAGTTCATAGTTCAAATGAATGCAATCGAGCAGGAACTCTCCCTTTTTAGAAAACTGAGCCAAGTCACTTCCCTCTTGGCTACTCAGCCAGACCACCTGTAGCTGAAATCACCATGTGAACAGGCCAGTGGAAGAATGTACACACACCAAACAGGGCTTGAGCTAGCTTTCAGTTTTCAGACTTACTAAATTAATAGTCACACAATGGTATCATTAGTGTAGGAAAAACATGCATAAGTTGTTGGCAGAACTCATTATTTTCTAATGCTAACAGCAACATTTTACCTACATAACGTGCTATTTTAAACTCAGCTAATCAGTAATACCACAATCAAGAAGCCTAACAAACTTTTTATGCTCCTTAGACTCCACCTTTTCCATTACTACTTCAAGCAATTTTTAAGGACTCCAGATCAAGATTATATAAAATTCTTCTTCTTCCTAACTTCTCCTTGCTCCATATATTACATTCCTTTTCACATTATGCTCTCAGAGATCAATGGCAAGATAAAAACATGAACAAGCACGCTACGCTTCCAGCAGACAATTTAGTGAGAGTATTGAGGCAGCATGCTCCTGATTTCTCCAGACAGCCTCTGAATATTAGATACTACTGAAGGGATGAGAAAGCTACTGTTGATATCAGAAAACTATGGGGCCAGACACAGAGAAGTAGTTCTGGAAGCAATTGAAATTTTTGGTTCCACTTTGAGGAAGTTAGCTGAAAAGTGACAGGCAGCATGTAAGGTGCTGCTCAGCAGCAATCAGGGTGACACTAAGTGCAGCTAGGAGCTTGGGTGACTTGTAAAATCAAACAGTGCTTCAAAAGAAGGTATTTCTGCTCAACACTTAATTCTTGGCTGTTTTTCATGTTCTTTTGGCATAAAATGGAGTGCTAGAAGTTTGGTCTTGCATTCAAATCTAGTTTCTGAGAAGATCAGAATTTAAAAGCTGGAACTTCTGTTTTTAAAGAACTAGAATATTTCAGATGGCAAAATAAGGCATTTTTTGAAGCCCAAGAGAAGGCTGAACTACCTGTTTAGACAGTCTGAAGCTGACAGCTTTAGAAGACCACTGCTACATTTTTTTGGTGTTCCCACAGGCTAGATCCAACAGCACAACAGTTTACACAACTTGCAGATGGTATTCAAAACTGTCACTTTGCTCCTTTGCTAAAAATCCCTCTGCGCTAATGGAATCTCAGTCATAAAATACAAAAGGAAAAACATCCCTGTATGTTTATGTTTTGAAAAGGGAATTAAAAAAGCAGCCCTGGGAAGTCACAGCTGGACTGAGTGGTGCCAATAAAAGAAAAGCTCACCAGATGTTTTTCCCCGGTTTTAGTTTTACTTTTTTCCTAGTTGAGGTCACTTATGATTTTTTTTTCCAGATATACCTCCAGTAAAAAACTGACATTTTTACACTGAGGAGAGAGGTCTTTTCATGTTACATTTATCTCCATAGCTCTTTTCTCCCTGCTTAGATTCCTTTAAAAAGAGAGAGGAAAAAAAAATCCTGTTTCGATTCTCACTTGAACTCTCATAACATCTTTTCTACCTTTGTCTTACAGCAAAAATGAGACTTCCATAGTTCATTCAAGCTGCTTTCCTTTATTTTAGTGATTCTGTTGTTCAAGTTCAGCTAGACTTATCCTTGTGCTTCTTTCAGTACAACTAGCTGCCGTCACTTCTACTTGATGGTTCCAATTAATAAAAGTGTTTAAATGCTCAATCACATAAAATCCTATGCCAGATCAATGTCCAAGGTCTCTGCTCTGAAGACATTTTTTTTCCTTTAGACAGTATCACCCTATTTTAAGCTGCACATAAATTTGGAAAGATTTCATATAACCAATAACCTTTGCCTATCTATGTCACTATCCTTTTATTTCATTAACTTAAGATATGTCATGCTTAAGGGAAAGGTTTTGTTATCAGATAGCAGCAGGAAAGAGAGCCTTTAAAAATACGTATGGACATGGATAAACTTCAACACACCACTGTAAGCTCTTACGTTAGACAGCACAAACCACCCACCATTTTGTTCCTGCAATTCCATAGAGCTACAGACAACATTGTCTCAGAAAAAAATACTTCACTAAGGTTGGTTTCAACACAATACTGAAATAGTGAAAGTGAAACTGTACTTGAAGGAGCATAGTAATGCTGATCATAGGATCATAGAATGGACAGGACCTCTGGAAGTCATTGTCCAGTCTCCTTGGCTCAAGTGGGGCCACCTACAACTGGCTGCCCAGGACAGCGTCCAGATGGCTTTTCAGCATCTCCAAGGATGGAGACTGCAACTTGTCTGGGCAACCTGTGCCAGCGCTCCATCACCCTCACAGTAAAAGAGATTTTCCTTTTGTTCTGACTGAACCTCCTGTGTCTCAGTCTGTACCCATTCCCTTGCCCCGTCACTGGACAAGGAAAGACTATCCAAATGACCTGTGCATATTTAACGGAATGTTTGTCAAACATTTTTAAGCTCTTCACAGAAACTGAGCCTTAATAGTGTCAGTACTTCAGTGTACTGATTATTTATGTTCAATACATTTGAAAACATGACTTTATTTGAAAACATGCTCCTCCACATCATTTTCAGTTGAAGCCAGGCTGCAACATTTTGTCTAGCAAAACAGACATATAGAAGATCCAGCTTTAAATTAGGATTTGAACACATTTTTTTCAGAGGCAGATGGCTGAGGTCCCATTAACTGATTTATACACACACAACCAATCTAATCGATTATGATTATTTTTACATTATTGCTTTGGCATAGTTTAAATTAATGCTAAAGGACTGATTTCAAGTCTTTATAATTCAGAGTTGAATTTCTCATGAGAACACACGGCTTAAAGTGTGGTCAGCACACCACGGAGCAACACGCAGTTGGCAAAACATGGTGCAAAAAAACCTTTGAAACAACAATCACAGAATGACACTAGAAAATCTCACCTGTCAGCTCTTTAACGCTCATCTGGTGTGAGTTTGCAAGCCATTTCTGAAGAATCATTCAGATCGCTGCTAGGGTTAGCAGTTCTCTTACCTGTTTGTGTTTCAGCTTCCTAAGAAGTAAAAATCAGTGTTCTCTCAGATTATATTTCCACTTATTTTTTTTTTTTAAATATGTGAAAGATGGACGCAGAGATGTTAAAAATCAGGTGCTTAAACTTTTTCCTTTCTCTGCTCCCTCAAATACTGTGCTCCCTAAACTGAATAATCTAAAATTCTAGTTGTAACCTCGCTCATTAAGGCAAACCACTAACATCATTTCAACATCAGTCATACCTATGAACAGGTCATCAAGGAGAAACACAGCTAAGTAAGCTGTTTTCAGTGATGCACTGTGGGAGTACACATCAACAGGTGTAATCTGAAATAAGAGAGACACAGACCAAATATATGATAGAACTTTCTCACCATGAGACCAGTCAAGCATCAGAACTGTTTGCCAGAAGTGTAGCCTTTGTCCCTGGAGGTTTTTAAACCTGACTGGACAAAAACTTGAGCAATGTGTGCTGACCATGTCTGGCCAGCTTAGACAAGGAAGTTGGACCAGAGACCTCTTGAGGTCCCATCAAACTTGAATTACTCTATGACCTATTGGAAACTATCTGTCCCATCGTGTCTGCTGAGCGTGACAGTGGTATTCAAGCCTATTAACCACTTTTTTATTGTTTTGTTGAGTGTTGTGGTTGCTTTTGTTTTCCTTTTCTTTTACTTTTTTTTTTTATTATTATTATTTTAAGTTTTTATTACCATAGTATTCAGGTGTCTTACCTGAAATCTGTACACCCTCGCTACCCCTGTGACACAAAGTAAATGGTGAATGACAAAGTAGTAGTACAAAGGACTAGACTTTTTAAATATTATGTGTAAAACACAGAGAGGAGTCTAATTGGGGGTCTCCTAAATATCTAGAACCCTAGCTCACCAAAATCAAATCTAGATCCAAGTGAATTAATAGGTTCACACATAATGCTTGTGCCAGAAGAAAGTCAGACTAACTTTCTGCTTCTCTCTAACCACTTGATGAAACAAATCCAGAACAGCCTCAGCTAGCATTACACTGTAGCATAACACAGCAAAAATGGGACACACAGCTGTGTCACTTGTATCCATATTTATAGCTTTCAGGAATTCTCAATAGAAATTAGTAACCACTAATCTGACTCCTGGATAAAATGATTTGTCCAGAGAGTAATAGGTGCCTTGATACAATATAGTGAATGCTTTTGCTCCTATGGCATCTGGCATATAGCCCTATCAGCTGCAAAATCATCACGTAGGACCTTTTAATTGATGGATGAGCCCCTTCATGTGGAAATGGAATGATACAGTTTCATATATTTCTTTACCCTTTCCTCTCCCATTTGTAGACAGGATCTACCTTACACTTGATTATCAAGCACCTTGATTTAAAAACTAAAAATTACTTGTTTTAAAAACATAGAACATTTAGCAGCAAGAAGTTGTATAGCTTCAAAAATCACAATAAAACCTAAAGATAGAAACTGCAAATGTAAATAAATTGCCAAATGCCTATAAACAATTTAATGCATGTAGTTTTTCCCCCTGTATCCAGCTATGCATTTTTCCAGGTTGTCTCACATTATATGACCTATATTAAAAAAAAAAAAAAAAAAAAAACTGATAAGTCAACCTCTTGCAAGGGCACATTGTCAGTACTTTCTTCCTTCCAAGAACTTGTGTTGCATTTAAAATTTCAGTAACTATCACTCTGAGTATGAAAAATGCAATAATAGTTACCTAGAGGGAGCATGACTGAAATGTCCAGGCTGGTTTTAATCAATGTATTTATTAAACTTCAGCATATGGTAACATCCCATATTGCAGAGGGGGGGAAAAAATCTCATTA
>VXAV01002092.1:207924-228139 GCA_013399715.1 Alectura lathami | reverse complement strand
CTTGTTTTTTTCAGAAAAAAATTTAAAAAAAAAAAAAAAAAAAAAAAAACAGTAATTGTTGAACCACAATGGATTTTGATTTTTCTTCTGGAGGTCAGGACTGACAAAAGCACTATTTTTCCCTCTTATTAAATATTATTTTATTCACTATTAAAATAGAATATATATGAACAAACACAAATGAATACAGCATATAGTCTATCTTTTGAGGATAAAAGCACAGAGTTTATGAGAAAAGAAATGAATTTTGTTAAGCTTAGTAACAAAATTATGTTTTCCATCTGTATCCACAACTGTGTATCTAAACAATGATGTCTTAGCAGATTTGTCTACAAATCTTTATTATTCACTAGTTCTACAGAAAATCCAATTTTAAGTAAACACTAAATAAGGAAAGGTTAAATATATGAAAACATTGCAGAGTATTGGGTCTACCATGTATAGGGGAATTGTTTGCAAGAGATTCATGCTAATACATTTTCTTAATATCAAAGAATCTCATTCAGTTGCTTCCGTACACTATTATATATCATTTAACAAATTCATCCCCTAATCAGAAATACACTTGAATTGCACAAGTAAAAACTACTTCCACAAATCATTAATATTTTCAGCACTATCTTTTCTTGGAAATAATAATAATAATTCTTAAAGCTGTGAAGTTAAATAAACCACTTCCACAGACAATTAGTATTAAACTACCACAGATCTAAGCTAAGAGTGACACCCAGTGGACAGACAGTCCAGATTTTTTTCTTTATACTATTGTTAAGACAGGTTTAGCTCTGATAAAACCTATCATGTAACACATTTATGTTATTAATATTTACAAATATACATCTGTCTTGTATTATGCATGCCACTGGAAACGCCCAGGTGTGTGATAATGACAGTTAGTCTGGATTTTCATTGAGCTGAAAGCTGTGCCACACCTTGATTCATTGTCTTAAGAGATAGAACTCCTACCATCATTGTTTCACTGCAACAAATTACCTGCCCTACACTTCGGTATTAAACTAGGCAGGCAATTGAAGATTTTACATAAATAGAGTGACACCCTTCTGGTAGTACATTTGCACAAGTATTTATTGTCAAAGATAACTAAGTTACCTTTGGCTATAATTCACCCAAGTTCCTAACATCAATTAATTTTAGGAGGAAAAAGACTATAAACACGGAAGCTGCTATGTTTTGAACTGTGAAAATGCTAGGTGAAGGCTGATGAGATTAAATTTTTATGTACAAGATAGATGCGGACCCCTTGTACGTGACCAAGACTGTTTCCCTGATTCATCACCGTGGTTAAACATAATCTCTTTCAGCTTAAGTGAAGAAAAACAAAAACAAAAGAAGGAGAGAACCTCCAGAGAAACCCACATACATTTTACTCCAGTGAGTGGTGAGAGCTGCAAATACTTAAGCAAAGGGAGATGAGCTCCTTATCAGCAGCATCCCTTTCCCTACTTTCATTCCTATGTGCATGTAAGAAGAAAGAATAGTCATCTGTGACACTATTCCCCTCTCCTCTCTTGAATTCCCTCTCTAGATCTTACTCCACTGTCATCTGACCGGACTGGGAAGAAAGCTTCCCACTACTCTACCTTCATTTTCACTCTCTCTGCCTCCTGCCTTGCTTGATGCTTGATTCAATGAGTCCTGAGAGAAAGGGTTGGGGAAAACTGTGCTTTTGCTTTCCACCAGATCCCTTCAGCTACTGGCTCTTACCACATCATCAGTTCTCACCTCTGCAAGCTGATAAATAAAGCAATCAAAATCTTTGATAGATGTTCAGACAGCATCTGATACAAAAGTCCAGTAGGCATGGGAGCAAATCCCAGACCCCGTCAATAAAGGCACTCAGGTGTCAACCGGCACTGACTGAAGAGGCTAAGTATACACAAATCAACTACATGGTGATTGAAGAAAGTTCTTGCAAGACTTCTGTGTTCCTGAAAGAAGTTCCAGGCTGGAAATACTTTTGATCCAAGTTGGAAACCAAATCCGTATTCAATATAATCAGACATTGTTTTATAGCTAGCCAAATTCAGGTCTACAGTCACGAGATCTTAGTCCATCACCTCAGTCCCACTGTCTTACATACACTCTTGCTTCTCCAACAAAATTGACCACATTTGACTCCTAGGTTTGGCAATAACTACTCATGAGCCTTGACAAAGATTTTTCCTTTGGCATAGTCATTTGTATTCAAACTCAAAAGCACTACGTTTCACTTTAACTGCTAAGAAATTGATTACCTTCTTATTGGCTAAATCTTTGAGTAATTTTCCCAGTATATTCCCTGGCTTCCAAATCAAATAAATGCTTATAAAGAAAAACAACATGTTTATATTTCTGCCATTTTCCAACAGATATCATGTATCAAAGGATACAGAAGTTAATTACAACAATGAATATTATTGCAAATCTTTAGACAACCAGGTAAGACAGCAAAGCAAGAATGAGTAACCACCTTATTTTAACAAAGGAACATTTTTGCTGCCTAGTTTTCCGGGCACAAAAGCTGATGAGGGCTTAGTGTACTGACAATCGCCTTATTCAATCAGGTTTCTGGTTTGGAACAGTAACTATGCATAGTATCAGGTGCTGTGGGATAAATGCATGCTGTACGTTGCTGTTTTTTTCCAATATTCAGAATAAATCACCCTATAAAATAATCTTTCCATACACAAAGTGTAAAAAAAACTTTCTTCACAATTTCCTTATAGTAGTAGGAACTCACTACGGTGGCAAAGGAAGCCTTATCAAGCAATTAACGACGCTATCCAAAAGCAGAATTTCAGTACACAAAATCAGTTCCCACAGGCACAAGGGATCAATCCCTCAAAGAGGCAAGAGCTCAGGTGTACATCTGGATACACAAAATCTCATGTCCACACTGCACGTGCACTTTATATAATATCACGAATTACTACACGGACAACCAACACCAGCGGTAGGAATGGGTGTCATAATTAAGTGCATGGAGTGCAGAGATGTATGCCATTTTCTTTCTGAACAGTGGTTCGTGCTCTTGGTGTTGAATAAGCTGGGCCTTGGTGATGAAAAGCAATGGCAGATTTAAGAACCTATGTACAAACCTAACAATTCATAGTAAGAAAAAGGGGTTCATTTCCCTAATGCAGGCAGCAAAGTAACTGGTTGTTAAAAATGGACAATTACCTCAGCAGAGCAAAGTTTTGTGATAACCGAGGATTAAAATGAGCAGTCCAGACACGAGAATTGTTGAGCAATATCACACAATAGAGTATATTTTAAAAATACAGGAGAAATTAAACAAAACAGAACACTGAAATATCCCCTTGTTACAAATAAAGAGCATATAGCTCTTCTACTTACTGCACTGGAGAAGATGGAGCTAGTTAAGCCATGAACAAAACTTGAAATGTGAAATACCAGAAGGATCTTTCTTCAGAGACAGAACTAGTAGCTACATTAACTGAGAATAATTACAAGTTTTATGAGTAGATTTTGGAAAGGGAACATGGAAGACAAAACCAGAAAAGCGTGCCTTGATGTACCGGGTGTGCTATAATTATAAGCAGATTTTTCCTTATTAGAGGAAAAAAGCAATTATTGATTACTGAACCCTTTGAAAGCAGTTGTAGCTGTGGGGTGGGTGTTTTTTTTGTTTCGTTTTATTTTTTTAATCCATTTATGCCTCAGTTCTGCAGCTGAAGCTGCCTGAAGAAGCATTTATTCTTTCTGTACTACACCTTTATTTAAGTGGGAGACTTTGTTTCAGCAGAAAATAAATCAACCTCAGTATTTAGCACCAAGAAATACTCTAAGAATAGAAGCCTAAGTCTGCTTTTTAGATATAATTTTTCAAAACCCTACTGCTGCCTCACTGTAATTAAAAACATCCTGAAAAGAGGAAAAAGAATAGTCCTATTGCTCACAAACAGAAGCAGTTACAGAGAAGTAAAAAGAGATTATGAACCAAGTACTGAAAACATTGAGCATATGTTAAACTGCAGACATTACAAATAACCTGAGTCATTTTTGTGTGGCTACTGAAGTTGCCATAACACAGCAATTACAGTTTAACTATCACAAAAGCACGTTAAAAACAGAATAGTTCTGCCACTGGTTTAAAACAACATAGTTCCTTTTAAAACGATAAAGGCGTGAATGCTTTCTGGTTGAATTGAAACAAGAATTTGACATATTTAAACGCCGCACCAGATTAAACAGCCACAAGCAGTGACAACCAGTTCTTGAATCCAGAACACTGACTCAGCAGTCATTTTGAACAAGTCAACACTGTTAAAGAAAGAGAATCAGAGCAACAAGGAATGACTTGCATAGGCAGCATAGTGCAAGGGACTAGAATATTCTTCTAGCAAGACAATAAGAAGAGATCAGAAAAGCTAAGGGGTAGAAGAGGATCTTTCTGGCCCTTGAGATCATTGCCTCTAATAACAAGAAGCTGCTTCTCTCTGGTCCAAATTCTGCAATGAGCAAAGGAAGGAAGACCCATGTCTGAACCCAACTTTCACCAGCCTGGGGTGAGATTTTATAAATCCAGTGATTTGTCAGCAAAGGCTGACAAGATTGAAAGAATAATGGCATGGGACAGAAGGCAGCAAGCTAAAAGTAAAGAAAGTTGTGAAACCAGATTTAAAGGCTATTAAAAAATAAAGGGAATTAAATTTTGTAGTGCAAAGTACACCACCCAGGGACAAACTAAATTAAGGGGCTATATTTTAAATAAGAAAAGTGTACTGCAAAGTTAGTAAAAAGGACGAATGAGGCTCACTGAAGGCAATCCCATGAAGTCACCAGCTCACACTGACAACATTGGAAGGAAAAATGAGTACAAAGATCCATTGCCCACACTGAAGAACAGACAAAATGTGATGCAACTGTCAAGGCAGGTTTATTTTATAGTGACAAATTCTGGATTATACACATGGCTTGTTTTTTGCATCTGTGGATTCTTAGCTTCTGAAGCTTTGAGGGACAGGCAGTCTTTAAGTTCACAGCTCCGGGTTTTCACAGTGTCTCACGCAGCACTGCACAGATTTAAACAGGGATCCTGTTCAGATCCCTGAAAAAGGAGGAGGAACTAGAGTATCTACTCTCTCTCAGTTATTTTCCCTGTGAGTCAGAAATGTGGTTTGAAACACTGTGAATAGCACTACGTAGGAAACTATCCTGTTTTACTTGTCAAAACAGCTTCAGAGGGAATGCAAATCAGACTTACTATTTTATAGCAAGAATTCTGCTGGAACTATAATTAAATACAGAAGAAGCAAGGTAAATCCACCACTGGTACCAGCAAAAGCTCAAAAACCATGACAACAAACAATAAAAGGTAAAAGAGAATGTAAGCCTTCCAACAGTCTTTTAAACAGAGTGGGAAATACGTCGATTTGCTGTAAATTATAGCCCTGACACAACATCGCTCATCAAGTAACAACACTGAGTGCCTGCTGTAACTGGCATAAATTCTCCAGAAGTGCCCAGTGCCACAGCACTGCCAGTCATGGCGATATTCTCCGAAAACACCATCAGAGGAGTAGTCATTGCAGATTGCTTTTACTGAAGTAAAACCAAAGGAATTCAAACAGCAATGACAGCCTTGATCTACTGTGTTTGCGTTACAATTAACAGACCAGCTTGATGTACTCCATGAGGATCATAAGAGGACCAAAAAGTTTTGGCAGTGTTTCTTACGTTAAATGTATTGCAGCACCATTTAGAACCATCATTAGATCTTCATTTGACTAGCAGAGCAAAACATGGAAAAACACATAGTCTTGTACAGAGTTGTTTTAAATGGGTGCAGGAGAAGTAATTCCTGTGAGCAATGTCATAAAAGCAGTTCCAAAATATTCACAATTGATCTCCAAAAGATTTCAGATCTTCATTTCAAACTGACAGGTCTCATTTTTGGCCTAACCACATGTCAGAGCAGACTTTTTCTGTGAAATATTTCAATTCTGCTCAAAATTTTACTTTATTCCCTCCCTCCAAGTTCTATGTTTAATCACAATTTACAAACAAACTCATCATCTCATTCAACACAAGATATAATTAGAGAATGGAATGAGCACTAAAGGGAAACAAAGGAATCCATAGCATAATCATTCAAAGTACCAATTAAGTTGGTACCTAATGAGCTCTTAAGACATCTATATATTAATGTTTACCTAGTTGCAGCCTAGACAAACTGCCAGTTTAGAAGTTCTCAAGGACAGATTATTTCTAAACTAAAACCCAACTCCTAAATCTTTTACATTAGCTAACTATTCACACAGACTAATACTTGTGGATTTGTATGACAGGATAAAACACGTTAGCAAAAGAAGCTGAACATCAGATCTAGATCCAAACATGTATTTGGACCTGAAGATTACAGAGAAGGAAACAGAAAGTCTAAGATCTAAGTACTCTATTCTTAAAGCTTTTAAGAAACCTACATGGTAAGGAAAGCCATTAAAATAAAAGAGGACATAAAAAGCTTAAAGGCTTTATTGTGTTTTTCACTTTTAAAGGAACTCAGTGCTGCAATCAGAAGTTTTGTGATTCAGAAAATTTAAGGGTAAAAGCTCTAGCAAAGGCTAAGCAGTACACTCAGTTTTAACCTTCGTTTGTATTAACACTGCTATGCATAATAGGGCAAAAATATGTAATACTGAAGCATATAGGTAAAGAGTAGTCAAATTAAATTTATTTAGTCTATTAACTCAGCCACTGACCACCCGAGGGAATATAAATTATCTCGTACCAGAAAACAGCGAGACCGTATTCCATCAATCTGTACATATATGGGAATAATTTTATTATTTTTTTTTTAATCTTAGAGAGAACTTCAACCATTTTTAATTATTTCTAACAGAGCTAGAGGCCAGCTGCACACAAATGTGTCTAAGATCGCCAGGACACAAAAGACACCTGCTCTCTATCCCAGTGCACCAGCAGGCCTCAAACGCCTGGCTGGCCCTACCCAGGGCCTGCGCTCACATCCCTGCCATGGCTCAGGCAGAGCTGGGCCTGACTCGCTGCCTGGACTGACCTCAGAGCTCACGTCTTCCTTCACATCTGCTGAGCCATCACTGGGCTGCCAGCAAAACACACCCCGTCACCACCAGGGCCCTGCTCAGGCACTGAGGGACTGCGTGCTGGTCGGCGAGGACACTGCCGTCAACCTCGGCTCCTGGCTGAGCCTAGAGCAGCATGGCTTGCTGCTGCCATGTATAGATTCTCTAAAATGTAACTTATCTCCCTCAGAACGGTGACAGGGGAGAAGCAGAACCTGCCCATTTGACCTCAGTGGCCAAGATGTCAATTAAAAGCTATTATAGAGTGTTTCCCTAATCATAGCTACAATAATTTCCTTTCTCTGGAACTAAAAATTTTATCTGCATTCCTCTTCCAATTAACTTGCAAGCTCCTTATCTCACCCTTCACTTAAAAACATTACGGACAACAAATTGGAGCCACATGGAATAAAGGCAGAGAATAAGGTCAGTGACCAAGGCCTCCCAGAGACACCACCAAGCCAGATACCCCACTGCCCCAAGATCAGAACCAGCATGCCTCTGCTGCCGAGGCATTACCGAGAGGGATCACAGAATCATAGAATGGCTTGGGTTGGAAGGGACCTCAGAGATCATCTAGTTCCAACCCCCCTGCCGTGGACAGGGCTGCCAGCCACTAGCTCACTACATCAGACTGCCCAGGAACGGAGCACTGGCTTCCACTCACACACAGCACGGCAGCACAACAAAGCTGAGTAAATGAGGGACAGGTATCTCGGAAAGGGGCTGCTGCTTCAGTGATTTCATAACAAGTGGAAAGACTAGAAATCCAATTTTTTAGTTGAATTTGGTCTAAGTGTCAGGTAGAGTGCTCTTAATCTTACAACAGGGATTACCAGCAATTTCTTCAGACTGAAGTTCTTAGAAATATTAATGGAATATGTTGCTGTGCTATTCTGTAAACCCAACAGTAAAAATAATTTATTCTACAGACTCATCCATACATAACTCTAGAGCATAAAGCACTAACACTTAGCTTAAGTGTTGTAACATGCAAAAATCGGAGAACAATAGGAAAAGATCTCAACACAGGATTCAACTCAGCTTTAAAAAGGGAAGGTGAGATGAAAATACAATCAACGTGTAGCTGTTTAATCTTTATCTTCTTTCTTATCACCTTCAGTAACTAAAGCACTTCATAACATGTTCGAGTAACAATAAGATGTCATTAAGCAAAGTACCATCAAATTGTACTCCTGAATAAAAGTACTGCTTGAATTTTTTATTTTTAAACTGTCCCTAAGCCTGAAAAAATAGCTACTGAAATGTGGAATGGAGAACTTGGACGAAGTCTGCAGAGAAGCAGAAGTGGCAGTACCTCTGAGGCTCTGCTCTACCAGATATTTGACTGCCATGATCATTCTGAAGATTTACACAATTAAAATATTAATATCACTGTTTTCCTGCTGATTATTTCTCCTAAAAACAGTGAGTTGAGGAATTCAGCCACTGCTCAGGATGCTTTTACTGTGCTCTTGCTGCAGAACACATAATATTCTGCAGGACTGCTATAGTAGAAAAAGGGAAAATTAAGACATGATTCTTCCATCCAGCATAGAATGCTGGAATCCAATAGTGTTTGAATAAGGACTTCAAATAATTATGTTTGTTTGGTTGTTTTGTTTTTCTTTTTTTCCTCCCTGTTTGATGACTCAGGAAAGAATTTGTTCTTCTGTGATTTCACCATAAATGAAATAGTAAAAATGACAGCAATATACCTTCTCTACAGAGCTAAGAGGGAGAAAAAGGACAAGCAGAGAGAAAGCCTGTTTTTTGAAACTAGTATGTATGTTTACATGAGGGGCTCTTTCACCAAACATAAAGCCAATTTATTTTTGATGCCTGGTCTGAATGCTCCTTCCAATGTAAACTCCCCTTTCAGAGGTATTTTAAAAAATCCTGTATTCAACAGAAAACAAACTAATTGCTTGTAATGACCTTTTAAATGACCAGATTAACTTTAACAGCTTTAAATGGAATTTTAATGACTATAATTATTTACTACTTATACACATAAACAAAGCATTTTTGTTTAAACAAAATTTTAGCTCAAGGCATTTTAATCTAAACTCTTTGCACAGAGATATGCCATAAGAGAGACATACATAAATGTAAATTCACACATACTTTTGCTCTCCCTTGATAGATATATTGAAATGGCAATGGCTTGAAACAGGGGGATGCACATTGAAGTCCATACTCTGCCCCAGTAACGCAAGATAAACTGCTCTGAACCTAGTGGAATAGGGATTTAAAGCTAGATCTCCATTATTTGATTCTACTGCTCTGTGCATGTGTCAATATACACATGCACACTTCCCAAAAATGAAAATGCTCAAATCTTGATGGTCAAAGCATCATACTATTCTGGTGTGAAAGCATGGAAAAAAAGAAAAAAAGAAAAGAAAAAAAAAAAAAACTTGAAACACTAGGGGCTTCTAAGAAATAGAAAAATATGCATATGAATTGTAGATTTGCACAAGTGCCTTACCATGAATAAAACATCATGATGAGGAAGGAAGTAAGCAAGCCACACTTGTCAAATTTCTTTATACTTCCTATGATTATTTATTTATACAGCCTCTCACTGAATTGATAAGGTGAAGACATCGGTTTTTTTGCTTTGCTTTTGGTGTGGTGCTTGTTTTGTTTGTTGTGTTTTTAAAATGGGTACACAAGCAATGCTTCTTTCACCACTCTTATTCCAGTCTCTGAAAATCCTAGGATATAAAGACTGAGGTAAAAGAATGCTACTACTAAAAATTACAGAGGACAGCAAGAGCACTAATTTGAACGTATTTTCTTTTATGAGAACATTATTCTTTGGAACAACTGAAAAAATTCAGGTAGGTTTGGAGTACAAGTACACTTCAGTTTGAACTTCAACAACTGTGTCTTCTGGCTAACCTGTCAAATGAACCTGATCTGCTTCCATTTCAGCTACTGTACAACTACATTTCAAAGCGATTCAGATAAGGTTGCCTGTAAATGAAATGCATGTCACCCAGCTCTCACAGCAACCCAGGAAATAATATGAAACAAAACCAAAAAAAAAAAAAAAGGCACTAAAAGATTTGAAATTTATTTAGAATATTTATGAGTAAGCTACTTTTTCCCATTTATTTCCTACATGATACAATAAAGGTTCTTCCACATCAAAATAAACCAGAAGAACTTTTTAAGCTATACTTAAGAGCATGAGTAAATAGCTGAGTTGCTTCTCTCTCAGGAAGATAGAGCCTACAGACAAAAAAAGTTTATTTTACAGGGTTTCAAAACATAACTACACCCCATTTCACGAAATAAAATTGGAAATCTAGGGCTAAACATCATGTTTAGCAGAACAGAAAGTTGCTTTAATAAAAAGAACATTCTGCTTTACCATTATGGCAGACATTGCCTTCCTTGTATGCTGTAACCAGAAATGGCAGGTAGCCACAGTCAATCATATTTTTACCTCTTCAGTGCTCTTTGGTTGAAATTATTTACAAAAACATTTCAGGGCAGGCAGGGTTATTTTCTATGTATTCTAGATAAAAAGCAAGGTATATTGAGCCAGATATAGTACCATGAAGTCTAAGAGGTATGTCACACTCCACTAAAGCTGCAGGCCAAGTTCCCTAATCCAACAGGTTATAGCTCTTATGGCTATAGTCTGTTCTCCATTGTAAACTCTCTTGCCACAACAGAAGAATATCATTAAAAACATAAACCCTCAAGACAGAGTGGGAAAATGAGGACACACTATGGTTTTCATGAGTCCGTACACTGGAACAGCAGAATTCAAATATCTTAAATTCTGATAGAAATAAGACAACACCCCCTAGATACTCTATCAGATTTTTTTTCCTTAAACAAACAACTGCTTAGTTTTATATGGAAGCTTTCATAACAGTATTCAATGTTCAGTTCAGTGGAAATTAAAGACATGTTCTTCCCAGCAATAGTCAAATTGAAAATCGTGAGAGGACAAGTATTAACTTCAAATTAAAATATTAAACATGTTCTGATTTTAGAACAATGTTTTTAAGAAACAAAGATGAATAACCTGTCCATGTAATTAGCGATATGTTTGTTCCTTTGTCTTTTCCTGCATATTAAATACGCTCCTGTCTACTCTGTTTTTAGTTTCCCAGTGAAACATATGCAAGTGTCATAAGCAGAGCTCCGGCCTAAGTTGTTCTACTAACTCTCATGCATTTACTGAAATAACAGAAAAACATGGCAAATTCATGCAAGCTTTGTAAAACTGATTCATACAGTTCTACAGAGCAAAAGGTTTTTTTTGTTGTTGTTGTTTTTGTTATTTTAATAAAATAAAAATAGAGGAAAGGAACTTTTAGCCGGATAACAAAAACATAAACCAAGTTTAAGAGTCAAATTAAGTAGGTTCTTTAGAGTAAAGGTTGGTAGAATTCATCCAAGTAGTACTTGGCACTGCATTGCTCTGTCACACTTCTCAGACTTCAAAGATAACTTTTCAAAGACAATTTTACCCTCAGAATTTGACTGAACAAATGCGGACAATTTTTTTTTTTTTTTTTTGTCATTTTCAAATAATTAAAAGCCCATAAAACAACATTCTTGCTTTTGCCTAACTGACAAGTTTGTGATCTCATTTCTCACACAGGGGGCAGGCTGCAGAGAACTGACAACAGCTGACAGAAGAGTCAAACTACAAATCACAATCACTAAGGGTTTTGCCAAATAAATACAGAAATTCAAGTCATGAGCAATCTGGCAAAGAGCAATACCCCTCAGAGCATAACCCTCCTTGGAGGATGCTGTGTGACACAGAGCAATATGGCATGCCTAAATGATGATACATCAGCTCTTCACTGAACAAGTATACTCTTACCGTCACCTTGGTAAGCTGCAATCACTTCATATTGCTATGACAAAAGGAAGCAGAAAATTGGTGTGGCATAAATGGAAAAAATGTTTATGTGCATTATGTGCTTATAAGCCACAAAGGGAAAGTCAGCTGATCCTTGGGAGTGGAACAAAAATGCTTTATTTCACCCTCATCCCTTCCCTTTCGTCTTCTCGTTCTATCCCCACACTTTGATTTCTCCAAGTTTCTTTCCCTCCCAAATTCTTGGATTCTTCCAACATTGATTTTTGGAAGAAGCACACCTGCACTTAGACCAGAATATGAAAAGAGCTGTCCCCATCTTCAAGTTACTCCTGCAAAACTTTCATAGAAATTGCAAGGTATAGAAATAAACCAGAAATACAGCAACGAAATTTCTCAGAACAGCATATAGCAAAACTGATATTTTACAATTTTACCACAGTAAACAGACTCACTACATTACCATTCTAAACACTTTCATGCATGCACCAGACAATCAACTACATAGTAGAGTGCAGTCTCTGAATAAAAAATTATTAACTGATAGAAAAACTGAAAACTATAGGTGCTTCTGTAGAAGCTGCTTAATCTTAAAGTATTCCTGAAGAGTTGTGACACACCAAGATTCATGATTATCAAAATAAATGTAGCATGATTCCCAAGCATACAAAATGCCATTTGTCTGTGTCCTACAGTAACTTCTTACTAAGCATGTAATAAGGCAGCTGCAAAACAGAATTTTAACAGAAGAATATTTACCGTCCTGGATGAAAATGGGAAAAGTATTATCTTGTGTGAAGTAGGACAAAATTATGGCATTCACAGTTTGTGTGTTTTAACACTGGTAAGCAGCTAAGCACCACACAGCTGATGTCTTGCTCCCTCGCTACAACCCAAGAGGGAAAAAAAAAAATTAAAAATCGATGCAGAACACAATTACCTGCCACCAGCAGTCTGATGCCCGGCCAGCCCCTGAGCAACAGCAGCCCCTCAGCCAACTTTCTCCATTTTTACTGTTAAGCATGATGCCATATGGCATGGAATATTCCTATGGTCAGTTGGGGTCAGCTGTCCTGGTTGTGTCCCTTCCTGTGCACTCCCAGCTCCTCGCTGGCAGGTAGCCTGAGAAACAGAGAAGTCCTTGATTCTTTGTAAGCACTCCTCAGCAACAACTAAACATCAGCATGTTATCAGCACTATTTTCACTACAAATCCAAAACTCAGTAACATATGAGCTACTATGAAGAAAGTTAACTCTATCCCAATCTACAATCCTAGTATGTAGAAGGTATATTCAAAAAGAAATTTTCATGTGGAGTATTTGTGAGGAATAGAAAAGGCCTCAACTAGACTTACACCTATCAGAACCTAGGCTCCCCCTTACAATTAAAAGGCAGCTTCTGTGCCACTGGAACACCTTGATATCTTCAGTCCACAGCAGGGCTGATTATGAGGCTGCTACATTTAGAATGTTTTGGTTTTGTTTGTTTGTTGGTTTTGGGGTTTTCTTCTGAAGTAGAGGTGATCATCAGATGAGCAGGTATTTGCCAGCGTACCAGACACTTCAATGGCACGTGTATTAATGCAAACATCAATGCACACAGCTGACTAGGTCTCCCACTTTCCTTTTCAGTAAAGTGACAGCTTTTACAATGAGAGGATGTTGTTTATCCTGAAACTGAAACTAAACACTCCATACACTTTTTATTACAAATTTGAGTATTTGTACCAACACTTGCAGAGCTGTAACACCGCAACGTATGACACTTCACCACAGAATTCCCATAAAGTGAAGAGCAGCACATACAGCTATTAATACCATTTCCACTTTTATGCTTAATTTATGAAATCTTCATTTCAGTCTCCTTGACATCAGTAGGTTAGAAATTCATGATTGTGATTTTTTTTTTCCTCCTTCAAATTAAATGAAGCAGACTTTCAGTAAGTGGATCAGATGAGTTCGTTAAATTTTTACAACAATATTATCTTACTGCCTTCTCACAGCTTCAGTAGAACAGTCTGTGAGGAAGAACCTCTGGAAACCATGACATGGCAAAGATGAAAGCAATTCAACAGGAGCTGCAGAGGATTCCACACTAAGAATGATTAAAGCATAAATTTAGGAAAAAAAAAAAAAAAAAGTGATTAAATACATCAAAGAGCAGCATATCTCTAAATACTTTTCTCAGGTTTGATGGAAAGCATTTTCATTCACTAGAGAACAATAGCCTAGATACTTATTCCAAGAAAGGCATGAGTTCTTTCAAGAGATGAGTGGCATCTATCTGTTCTGCTCCCCTGTAGAACATGCCTTACAAAAAAGGAAATTCTATTGTTCATGTAAGAGCCTAGCAGTCACATAAGAAATAAAAAGCTTAGGTTTGATTTCCTCCTCAGAACGAGAGAGCTCAAATTCCTACCTACCATTTTCCCACAGAACACATTAACAAACAAACTGAAAACTCTCCTACTCCTTTCAGCTAAAGCTGCACTACTGTAAGGAAAATCATTCCAGACATTTGAGGCTATGTAAAAGAACCACATGGGAAACTGCAACTCAGCATCTTATCTATGATTGTTGCATTTTTTGTTACTGATAGAAACAAAAAAAAAAAAAAAAAAAAAAAAAAAAAAAAAAAAAAAAAAACAAGACAAAACAAGACATTCCTCTTCCCAGATGAATGCTTTAACAACTGGAACACAAAAAAATCACACATTTTCTCAATAGCAGAAACACAACTACATACGCTTTGAAGTCTGCTTGTCACATACTTACACAAAACAACGACACCTTCACTAGTTTCTAATGCTCAGCTCCTCAAAACTGAGAAAGTTTCAGTCATACCAGGGAGCTTTCAATTATAAAAGCAAAACATCTATGGACTCCATGCACTACCAGAAAGCATTTAAAAGCGTCTTCAGAACTGTAAATTAAACACATTAAGAGGAAAAAAAACATGCCTTTAAATGTTTAAGCTTTTGGGAGTGAGAATTAGAGTCTGACTCTAAAGCACTGAAGAGCTATGGAAAGAAAAGGAGAGAAAAGAAAAAAGAACAGAATACTTCAACATGCTACAGTCTTGCACTGTTGATCTTGTGACAGAGATTTGGTGTTTTAAGGGATTAAAGGCCAAGTAAGGCCTGTAATCATAGAATGGGTTGGGTTGGAAGGGGCCTCAAAAATCATCCAGTCCCAACCCCCCTGCCGTGGGCAGGTACACCTCCCACCAGACCAGGTTGCTCAGAGCCCCATCCAGCCTGGCCTTGAACACCCCCCAGGGAGGGGGCATCCACAGCCCTGCTGAGCAACCTGTTTCCAGTGTCTCACCACCCTCACAGTAAAGAATTTCTTCCTAATATCTAGCCTAAATCTCCCCTCTTCCATTTTAGAGCCATTAATCTTTAAAAGGAGCATAGACAGGCAGGAGACAAGCAAGTTACATTTCTGCTTCCTCTATTTTGATTTTCAGTATGCAGCGCCACAAGGAAATAGGTGTGGTGTTTCTTCATGGTTACATATTAAACATAATCCTCCTCTAACACAAATTTACCAGGGAGAAAAGGCAGCACCAAACTGACATCTTCAGGTACTAAAACATCACACTTCTGCTACTTTATTACAGCTCCAGATATGAAATCATTCCACTGTATGTGTTATCATCTGCTGAATAACAACATTTTCTATCCACTGTAATAATGAACTGTATTTTGAGTTTAGAGGATAAGTTTTTGGAGCATACAAAATAACCCTCCATCTGATAATTGTGACAACATCTCCATACAGAGAGAGACTGAACTATTGTCTCAGCCCTTCAAGCTGATAGCTCCAACACATTATAACCTCACTTGTGAAGTACCTGCCAAGCTGCAAACCAGAGAACTTAATGCCTAATAAAAGTGGAAGTATATGGCCTTTGAAATTAAGTGAGCACAGGCCTCTCAAAGAGGGAATGTTGCAGGAAGTTCATTTAAAAATCTTCTCCAATTAAGTGTTCTCACATCAGGTGACTAGATAACTGCCTGAGAAGTAGTAAAGATGTCCAAGAGAGTAATCAAACAACTAAACTAATAGGGAAGCAAATACTGTCATTGTTTATTCATAGTTTATTTTCTGTTAATTCAGCAAAATCTGTACAAAAAATGGTGGGTTGATACTATTAAATTAACAGAAAATATTTGGCATTAAACATGCCTAAACTGTTCAAATTGCTTGTCACAATAACATTCTTGATAAATAACTGAATAAATTTGAGTCAAGCTCAGTCATCTGCCTCTGAGGAACTAGAGACTCATTACCAATATCATTATCTAAAACTAATTAGTAGTTGGTGATTGTAGCCTGCTGGCACTTGGAAACTGATTAACATTCCTCAGAAACAAACAGGGCTGGGTTGGGGGAGGAGGGTGATATTTGTCTTTTGCTTTAGCCTTGAATAGCAGAAAGGGAATTCAATAATTAACTATTTATACCTGTGCAAATGGCAGCTCAGTTTCTTTCATTACTCTATAGAACATAGTAATATTGGATGTGCTTCAGGAATTTTCATTGCTTGACATACTTTGAGTTCTGAATTTTTTTTTGCCTGGTTGGAAAAATGGAGTATAAATCTTACAGTGCAATTAAAAATTTTATTGCTATTATTTAATTAAATAAATGCTGAATTAACTTGTCAAAACAGATTTCACTGGCATGCTAGGACAGCATTTTCATTTTTCTTCATGAATGTAATTTGTGGCTAAGTACCGTGCTGATTAGTATAATTACCTTAAATAGCACTGGGTGCATTTAGGCTAGATGGAGGGACCAATTATGGAGCATTGCATGGAAAACAGTTCTTTTCATTTCCCTAATAATAATCTATGCAACCATATTCCTCCTTTTTTTAACTGTTGAATTGATTAATTTAAACATTCCAAACTGAAGTTGAGATCAGACTTTGGTTCCAAAGAAGAAAAGCCTGCAGTGTGACACAGGACTCAGCAAGCTCCCAATTAATGGGCCCAGTAAGAGCCAGATTTGCAAGTAATGTTTCAAAAATTCAGGTATCTGTACTGGAAAATTTTCTTTTTCCTATTATCCAGCCACCTTGTTAAATGTGTATTCTTAGAAACAGATTTTGCCCAATGCAAATCCCCACCATAGTTACAGATTAGATGAGCAGGAAAAGGTTAAGTTTTATTTGTAATTTCCATTGCATCCTAACTGGTGAGAAATACACATCTATGTCTATATATTCATGCACATAGATACACATAGGTAAAGCATGCAAAGAAACCAGATCTTTCGACTCTCCTGCAAATAAAGTAGATTTTTTTAAAAAATACCTTTTATGTTGTGTAAATATTCTGAAGCACCAGCTAATCCCTGTGGCAGCTGGGCGAATTGAAGGCTCAGCGGCACGCTGCATGAAGCGCACTGCTGGCCTCTAGTGGGTGCAGGTCTTCAGCACCATCACAGGAATCTAGACTGCTGAGATTCTTTAGTTTAATTAAATATTCTCTTTCATTTGGAATTAGAGAATGTGAGATTAATCCCCTGCTTTTACGAACCAGCATATGGAAAAATAGCATTTATAGAGTCCTACGTACACATGACAATAGCATTACAAAGTATACTTATTTTTAACAAAAAATAGCTTAAAGCATGAAATTGACAATATTAAAGGACAAGAAGTAGTATGCCACTTCTAAATTTAAAGAGTGTGCCATTCCTCAAAAACAAGGATTAGAAATTTTTTTCAGCTGTTTTTTCTTAACAAGATTAATTATAACTGTCACATAACATCCAATATCTAAGTTATGGTGGAAAAAACAAACAAACAAAAAAACAGAACTAGAACCAAATATTTGTACAAGGCAGCAAGCAGTCCCAATAGCACCAAACCAGACTGTTCATTAAAGTAGAACATGTGAAAATGCCTACGTTTACTAGGCTTTGGATGTCAATGCAGACATTTCATTTCATAAGGCTGCATTTATAATGCTCACACTCAAAAGAAACATTCACAACTCATATACAGCAACATTAAAAAATTGCTTCGATCCTTCTGATTATCTACAGTAATAGTATGTAACAAGACTGATATCTTTTATACAAACACATCTGAATCTTACGGTATCTTGCAATTGAAAATATAGTGCACGCATTCTCTGATTCTAACCTAGATTAGGAGGACATCATGTGGCAAAATCAAGTATGAACAGACCCTTTAACCTTCCCACGCACACAAAAAAGGTAACTACCACTGCTACATCTTGCAGTCAAAAACATTAAGTACTCTTGACAGACTGCGAATGTAAAGGCAATATCCGATATTTGCTATTAGGACAAAAAATAGGGTTATTAAGATGATCTGCAACTCTGTTACAAAGATACAGATGATCTCAGGTATTCTCAGTTTTTCCATCCTAGGTGGCCATTCTAAAATTTTACATAGTGCCATCTACACGGTTGAATTTCATACACTTAGATCAACTTCCTCTGCCAGAGCCTTGTCAAAAGCAGTAATTTGTGCACCTGTGACTTGAAAGCATCACTAAACAACTCAAAGGAATATATCAAGGAATTCCACCCTATCCCATCAGTCAACTCTCTTGAGCAACTCCATGATAACTAGCACATGAATACAAGAAAGCCCTAAAGCCCTAAACAGGTACTCTTGGAATTATATGGTTTACATTGCATTTGTCTAAAAACCCTTGTCAGATGCAAATAATAAATCCTTAGCATACCAGCTGAAGAGTAAACCTGTCTAAAGGAATCTACTTAAGCCCTAATTTTAAAAATAGGAAAGAATCCACTTCAGTTATAATACCAATCATACATCAGCTCAGACTGTTCTGGTAACAGTCCAGGAAATGAGCCAGAACTGAAAGAACAGAGAACAACTTAATAGCGTGGGTAAGGATGGACAAATCCTGACATGTTTAGAATCTCATGTAAGATAATCATTGAGGAATATGGAAGTTCTGATTCACAAAAATAAAAAGCTGAAAAATAGAAATTCTAAAGATATTTTTCTCTTTCCTGTTTCTGGCCAAAAACCATAGGCTTGCATCATGCTATTTTTTTTTTTCTTCAAGTAAGTTTTTCCACTGAATTAGAAAAACTAGCATAAAGACATTACTACTACTTTTCACTGCATTTTAAACAAATCCTTCCTGTGGATGAGAAGAATTTTGTAATGCTGACTTTAAACACACAGCTGAGATGTCCTGAAATATTTTTATTTACAAGGCATTTGCAATCAGTTTCAGCCTGTAATATTCAGAAAGCCAAGCTTCTTCCCCTACTATAAAATAATTCAGCAACCTTGGATCTTCCACCCTATTCCTACACTCTTTATGGAATATATGTGGACAAAACACTAACTCACCACAGTGAGAAATCTTGGACATACCTTAAACAAAGCTTTGCACAAACCTCCCCAGAAGGGTTCTGACAACCCATGAAATTGCACTATCAGGTTTGCAAGCTGGGTGAGTACCTTTCAAGCACAGGTTGTACAGCTGTGAAGGCTGGAAAAGGAAAGCAGGTGGGGTCCCAGAACAGCATTCTAACAAATGTAACTGGAAATAAATCGTATTTTCATATGTATATCCTGCATTTTATCAGTTGCAAAAGAGTTTTCTTAGCAGTGGCGCTGTTAGAGGAGGGGAACTTTATGAAGAGAGGCCTTCTCTCCTAACTGTGAGCAGAGCTCAGGCCCTTGAAGCCCAGGCACAGTGTTTTTAAAGCAGGGCAGGCTATCTCAGTACATCTAAGGTGGGTGACAAAGCAGTTTCAAACTGAACTTGGTTAGTTTTATGAAATGTGAGACCTACTGCAGCAGAGGGTTGGATTCTACAATCCAAAGAGTTACTTCCAATTGCAGATCCCTGTTCTGCAGGTGGAGATCAGGAAAACACGGGAAAGTGTTGAGAAAGTTAACATAAGTAACTTGCATCAAGACCATAGCTGCTCACTGCCTTAGTCAAAATCTAACTGAAAAACAAAAGAAAAGGTAAAGGAAAAAATTATATATACAACCCTGCTGTTCAGGTGACCCTGACAGACAAAAAAAGGAAAACTGTGTGGCTAAAATCACACCATATTTGAAGGGTGTCCTAGGAGCTGCATTCAACAGAAGTCATAACGGAGTCCAAAAATAAGTTTTATCCTTACCTGCTCTCATTAATCCTGCTGTTGAGTACAGACAACAACATTAAATTGTTCTTCTTTCATGCTCACTTAATCTCTTCTCCTCTATTTGGTTTTGCTTTTTCCTAGGCAAATACATCAATAGACAAAAAA
>VXAV01002092.1:143960-161208 GCA_013399715.1 Alectura lathami | reverse complement strand
AATGTCGTATCATATACTTGTAATTCCACGTACTTTATTCTGGAATAAATTACCGCTATAAGGAATTACTGCTGCGAGCCATCCACCTATTTCAGAAGCCGAGGAATGCCGCCAAGAGAGGACGATAGCAGCATTATTCCACTATGCCATTTCAAAAAAGAAAAAGCCGGAATTAAATTAAAACACAGCTTCCTTAACCCTTCCATTAACTCTGGGGGAATCAAGCAAGTTGGGGGTTTTTTCCCCTCCCCTTTTTTTTTTTTTTTTTAGTTAAAAGTAGGTGAAGAGCAAAAGTCATTCCCACCTCCTTTTATCCCCTGCTCACTGGCTACTTCAAACCTTTTCAAGACAACTTCTCCTTGCAAGACTCCTTCCTGACTGTGGAAAGCTCAAAAAATGCTTTTCTTCCTCGTATGTTGTATGAATGGAAACACCTTTCATTGCATACTTGAGTGAACCTATTTCTCTCCAGCTTGATGTTAGATCTGAAGACTATTTTATTCAGACTATTCTGAAGACTAGAATATTTTGCTAGTCACCCCCAAACGAAGACCTTCAGGTCTTTCATAAGGAAGACACTATTAATAGCACAGTAGTGCAGGTTGTAATAGTGAAGATGTATTTGAAGCAGCAATAAGTTTTTAAGATCCCATTTTTAAGTGCTTACTTCTATTTCCCCCTTCCTGTTGTTAAAATCTTAACCCTGACACTTGTCATTGCTGCCAGTGCTCCATTTGTTCTACCTTACATATGTTATTTTTCTTTCATTACATTTAATTCCTCACACTTTTGGCTTCATGAAGTGAAGCCTGATTCAGCATCACATGTATATACCTCATCTGTCCACTGCTTCCTTCTGATTCTGAAAGAGGTAAGGACCTGGGTCGTGATTCTCTTGATAGGAGAACCATTTCCTTTAAGGGCCACAAATTTTCCTCAAGCACATGCTTTCAGAGATATCTAGCTTCCAGTCTTGTGAATGTGGCAAATCTTCTAACTAAATGACTCTGCATCAACAAGAAGACCAAGTTCAGATTCAGTTCTGCTTCTAATCCAACACATACAGTAGTTTTTCTTCTGTTCTATGTGTTAATACTCATTAAAATTTTAGGTAAGACCACTTCTAGAAATCTGCTATCAAACTGAGACAGTACAAGAGATGTCCCAGCTGTTTCACATTCTACTTTGTCTGCTATGGTTACCAACAGCCCAAAAACACATGACAAAACATACACAATGAGAACAGTTAATGCTCACAGCAAACCAGAAATAGCAGCATGGGAAACTTAACTTCCAGTTAGTGCTTAACGTTAACTATCGGTTGTGACAATCTGGACCTTCTTAGAGAAAAGGAACATAGTCCAGGCTATACAGTCTATTAACAACAATAGCAATACACTAACCAGATCTACACGCTCTTCTCTTAGTGAATATGTAGCACAGGACTTGATGAACAAAGATCAGACAAAGAAAAGAATTTTTTTCCCCCCCCGGAGTGATGCAAAAGACTGATTTTTCAAAAATGTCAAGGAAAGACAACTGTAAGAGAAATAACGTTCACTTCAGTCTACAGTACAGACTGTTGTTATAGTTCATGAATGCAGCACATGAAAGAGCTTAACTCCAACAGCTGTGCCTTTAAGCTAAAATGAACTTGAAGTTTACTTCCTGAGAACACATTCCTTCATCAGATTGAACATTTTCTGCTTATACCTTTTAAGGCTTAAAATAAATGACTCCAAGCAAACAAGCAGGAACAGTTTATTGCAACACTGGCAGCTTTATCTGTCTCATGTAATAGGGATTTTTTTTTTTTTACCTGCCAACTTAAATATTTTATCTACATCTGTATCATTACTTTATAAAAACGCTTTAATCTGAATCTTTTCACCTGATTTACCACAAAATAGAAGCAAACAGAAGCAAAAGATCCAACACTTGGAAACGTAAGGAGTTGCATCATGGCAAGCGTGTTCCTGAAGAGAAAATAGGAAAAACCTCCCTACCCACCTTTATTCAGAATGAGAAAGATATATCCACAGCTCTTTGTTCCATTTCTGTAGGATTTTAAGATCCATCTATGCATGTATAAATAGAGTAAACACAGTTTTTGCCACACTGGAACCACCTAAACTGAGATTTAATGTTCTGTAGTTTTCACATGCATTCCATCCGTGGTGTGCTGACTATAATACAGGGCTTCTGTTCTTCATCTACTGCAGTTTCAATTTAAGGGTACACAATAAGCCAACTTAGAGAAACATCCATTAGCTGCTAATAGAAAGAATCACAGAAAGGTCTCACAACAGTTTACTAAAACATAGGGTTGTTTTTTTTTTCATCGGTTTTCAAATATAAAAATTGCATTTTCTCTAGAACAGAAATATATTTACACTAGCATTTTAAAAATATGTCTGTAAGTTAGATCTAATCACTGTCATCGGAACCACCATCAGACCCCTCATTATTGGATCCTTCTGGTTCAGATTCGTTACCAGATCCTCTGCCAGAACCCTCGTTGTCAGATCGTCTCTCGGAATCTCTGTCTGACTCAGCGCTGCGAGAAGCTGGGCGAGATTCGTTATCTGAGCCGCCAGAACGACTTCTGCCTGACTGCACGGATTCATTGTCAGACTGCTCTGAATCCGACTGTCTCCTTTTCCTGGCCGACCTGTCACTGTCGGAATCTTCTTCGGACGGGTGGACACTGGACCTCCTTGGACTGCCTGCCTCACTACCAGATTTGTTCCTGTTATCAGAATCGCTATCAGAAACTATGCGTTTACTGTGCTGCTGTTCCCCATCATCTGAATCGCTGTTGCTATTCCTGGCATGCCTGTGTGGAAAACAAAGGCAATATTAAAAGATGGAATGCTTATCTTGAAAATAAAATAGGACGCTAGGATTTGAGTAATGTTAGCATTATTTGAATGAGAAAGGCAGTGGAATCACTTGTAATAGAAAGCGATGTTTTGAGTACAAAAGGCTTCCCTTTATCTTTCTCTCATCATTATTAGTAATGCCATTTCTCTTGAAAGCATGCACTGAAACATCTCTTACCCATCATCAGCAATTTTGAGTTTATCCTCATCAGAAGAATCATCACTAGATGAAATTATGGCTTTCGATTTAATCTTTCCTTTCATTGAAGGAGGCAAACGTTCTGGCTTGGGCTGTATGGGGTGGGAGGGCAGCGGGAAAAAAAGAAAAAGGGTTGCTTGTTCACATGGTTGGTTAAAGCAGAGTATCCAACACTCAAAACTGACAAACAGGCATGCTTCTTTCTAACAATTGCTCTACAGCCATTTGATAAAATTTTTCCATTTACTACCAGTTGTTGTAGTCTGCTTCAGAAATATTGTTTTCAACCTTGAAGCGACTATAGCAACAGGGAAGGTGGACAAAAGGCAGTTTCAGCATTAATAGCTCTCTACTGAACACTGTAGTGCTGAAGCCCAAACATGTATTTAGAGAAACAAGAAGTTTTGCCGCGGTTAACTTACTGCCTTCTTTTTCTCTGCTTTGGGTGGACGTCGTTTTTTAGGTCTTGGACCATTTTCATTGTCTTCATCATCACTCCCCTCATCTGCCTTCTGGGGCCTTAAACAAAACCATATTTTATATGATGTAAAATATATAATTGAAAAAAATGTGCAAAAATGTCAGTCCAAAATCCATCTGATCAAGTATTATGCATACTTCTCCTGCATAGTTCTTTAAATTTTTATTTAAAAATATCCATTATGAGACTTAATCATGCTTATTTCTTAACACAGTTCATGCTTTAAGCTGTTAGGAAAAACTGTATGAGAATATACTTCAAAGCCATGCAGTTTCTCAGGAAAGTCTGACATGAAAGTATCAGTTACCTCCTTCTCTTTTTCTTCTTTCTCTCTCCTTCTTCTTCTTCCCCATCTTGTTCACTACCACTGCCCTTCCTCTTCTTTTTCTTTCTAGACACGGGCAAATCTTCATCACTGTCATCATTGACAAACTCATCAAATTCCCCTGCTCCTTTTTTGGAACGCTGTAATAAATAAAATAAAAGCCCCACAATATAGCCTGCTATTAATCTTCCAGTTAAAAGCTACCCGACAAGTCAAAATAGAAGTTCTATCTGAAAACTTTTTCAAAGATATGAAAATGCAGACCTTCTTGTGCCAACTTTCCCACAGACTCTAGACTGATACCATTAAGAAACTAACTCCAAATTAACCCCTTATAATCTTTTGTTATTTTAAACATCAAACAGAACAGATTTTGGTAGTGCTACCTTGTTTGCAATCTAAGCATTAGCTTCAAATTTCTACACAGGAGTATTAAATCCATGCCAGTTCACACAGCATAGCTTTGGTGGCTTGAAATTAAAACCCTACACTATGCCAAGATAACACTTAAAGGGAAAATGAAGGAGGAGGTTAAAAAAAAAACAAACTCTGTTCTACCCTGCCTCCACCACCACCACGCTTTTTCTCCTTTGATCCTTCCACTTCACCAGTGAACATCAGAATATTCTTCGTCTTCTCCACATATTGAGCTCTTTGTTCCAGAAGTTTCTTCTGTTCTTCTTTTTCTCTTAGGCGCTTCTCTTCCTGAAACACAAAGCCAACCATTACTCTCATATTTGTACAATTATATTGACAGGCGTGTAAGTTATTCAGGAACAAGAAACTGGAATATTGACTTTTGAAAGTCCATTCCAGCACAAGGCCTACATGGCAAAAAGGTTTTGTACGAGGCCTGTAGCAGAGTAGGCAAGAGACTAAAAGAACTGTTGTACTGTGTGTTCCCTCAGTTGAGTCCATCGGTATGCAATTTTGATGGCAAACCTTTTAAGGGCAACACTTCGATTTCACTACAAAAACAAAAATCTATTTTTAAGGCTAGAGGGAAGAATATCATCTGTTCATTGTAACATTTTCTGCTAGCACTTACTATATTTAAAATATATATATTTGGTATTTTACTCAGTAACACCAGATAACATCACAGAGCAATAGGAACATCTATCTTTTATTTTAATGCAGTAGAATGTAGCAGAACAAAACCTGTTCTTTGAGTAGCTTTTGGCGAAGCAGCTCCTTTTCTTGCTCTTGCTTTGCACGCAGCTCCCGCTCTTCTTCGTCCTGCTTGCGTGCCCGAGCCACGTGATACTGGGCTTGGCTCAGTAAGTCAGAGCATTGCCTGTAACACACAATGGTTTCAGGTAAAGGAAAGTGGCAGACATACTACAAGGAGAAATAGTTTTATGAAGGGTATGCACATCACAGTGCTGTATTTGTGACAAAAGTAAGCTACCTGTAATAGTACAATAGAAGACTGGGATAGATTTTTGAGTTAACTAAAGCACTTCCTAGTAAGCTAATTTACTAAGCAGATGAGACAGGAAAACATAAGGATTTCATGTGTCAATAACTGACCCACTCTATTCACCTTAAGCTACCTTAAACCTCCATGAAAGCAAAGCTGTTCAGATTATCTTTAAAGCCAAAACAGTCAGAGCTAAACTTTGTCAGACTCCCCTTTGACTGGAAACTTGCCACTAGAACAGCTGAAGTTCTGCAGGCTCCAGCTGATGGCAGAGAACATGTTCAGTTTTCAAATGCACAAAAACATTAGAAAATGAAGACAGGAAAAGAATACAACAGTAACCAGGAGTAACACCGTAATTGGACTTCTATTGTTCTATAACATGGACAGCTGAAATTCTGGAATCCTGTTTTATTCTGGAAAAAAAGCAAGGCAAATTTTTCCTCTGGGTTATTGAATGAAGACTTATTATTACTATTATTTCTTCTTACCTGGCTTCTGTAGCAGCAAGTGCCAAGTCAAATCTCATCTTATCACCCACCTTACTCAAGTAACTGAAGTACCTAGAGGAAAAATAATGAAGAGCAAAAATGGTATTGACTACACACTTACTGCAATTTTGCCTTAAAAACTAAGTATTTGCTACTGAGTAAAAATCCTATGAAACTCAACAGAAGAGGAAACCCACCAATTTTCTACCTCTTTTTGTACACAGCCCATTTTAATACAACAGCATGCAAATATTTTCAGAGTTCACAAATGTAAGACATTCGAGAAGTACTTGAGTGGGGATCAATAATCCAGACAGGACTACTAGTCATTAACTTCATTAACTAGGCTTACATAAGCAGATTTGATTATGAGATCTAGTTTTAAAACTTTACAGGTTGTCTTGAAACAAGGCTTCAAAAAAGTATTAAATTTGTACAATAATTGACAATGCTTTTTCAACTGTGTTCGTCCAGGAAGAAGCATCTCCTAATCGTAATAGGAAACTCCTCACGAAATGTGTGTCTGCCACCTGGCCAAACAAAAAGAGGCTCTGGAACTACGTCTGAACATGTAGTGTTCTCGGGCCCAACTGTTCTTCTACTAGAAACTTTAGAATTCATGGTTCATGTAATGGTTCATTGGATACAATTGATCTTCCAAACAGAATTTGTGTAGTGTAGATCACATTTACTGTAGGAGAATTTAAATATATTACAGAGATTAGAAATAAATCAGTTTTACCTGTGAGCAAGCTCTAGTTCTTTCACAGCATTAAGCACCTCCTTTAGATTGCTTTTTTCATCCTTCAGGACAGAGGTAGCTAGTCTTTGTAGTACTAAAGCCACATTAAACATAAGGACTGTATCACTTGGTGCGACATGCCTGGCCTGTAAATAATAAGCCTGTTTTTAAGATGCTCTACCATTTGATATAGAGGTATACAAATAGGGTACATAGGGGTCTAAATAAGCACCATTATTTCAATTCCAGAATACAGAATTTAAAAAGACACCCAAACACGCATTTTACAGTAATTTTATTCTGTGATTAATGATATTCTATGTTCATACCTTCAATAAAGTTTGTTTACATTCCTGTAATTTCCCACATTTGAAGAGTGCCCGGGCCAAATATAACAATACTTCAGTGTTTTGATGCTTATAGAACTTTCTGAGGCAGTTTTCATACTGAAATAGAAAAATCAAGAGGTGACAATGTTATTTTCATTAGCTAACTCCAGCAAATGCTTCTATTCCTAGGAAGTATTATTGCTAATGCATTTTTTTTTTTTTTAAAGCATATCATGCTACATACAGGGATGCTTCATTCACTGATCAGGAAATCCTACTATTCTATACCAATGCCTTGATTTTTCTGAAAACCAACAGCAGTCTGGAAGGCTCTGTAGCTCTTTATATCCATTGAAGGCTTTGCAAGTACCATCTATCATAACATAGGCCAACAAACAAGACTCACTCTAAGACCACTCTCAGCTATTCTCTATTTGTTCGTATATTGAAATACGTTTGATATACTAACTCCGTATACCTGGTGCAATCAGTCACAAAATAAAACCACTCCTTTACCTTAACTCAGTGTCCTGTTCCCTTAGCTGAATGACCTACCATGCCTAGCTACTTCCTCTTACATTTATCTTCTTTTACACCATAGCCACTCTTAAGTGTAAAAGAAGACTTGTTACTTTGTTGTACAGCTTCAAAACTTCAAGCAGTTAGGAAACTTATCCTTTTCAGTACCAAGTAGGTGTTATTTGCCATACTATTTTCTCAAGAATTCTTTCATCATTTCTAAACCTCCAAAACAGTAAGAAATACAAAGCAACCTTTACTTCCAGCTCAAATGCAGAAAATAGCCTTTATCGCCATGTCAGAAATCACAACTCATGGGTTGTATAGTGCTGTGAGTGTCCAATTTCCACTCACTTCTAGGGTCAAAAACTTTGTGTTTACAGGTCTGCCTCAGATTCGAATGCTTTACAGTTCTTACTAAAATACACGTGGCTGCAGTAAGCCACACTATTAAATTAAATTAATCTCTCAGAGTCCTGTATCATCTATTTCAGACTGCGGCTTGCACCAACTGCAGAGCAGAATCCAGGGAACAACAAAACATCCCAGTGAATGTACACGTTTCTACTAAACAGCTTCACTTAAATACATTGGCAAATAAATACAATATTTTTCTGACAAATCAAAAGGTGAGTTTCCCCACTGCACTTCACTGCATTGCTAAAATTAGATTTTTCATTAGGCTTTTTGTCAGCAAAAAAACAGACAAGGTCTTAAAGACAGACGCCATTCAAATGCCAACAGAATCAATCAGATCATGTTATCAAATCCTTTTAACAGCAGTTCAATGGAGAAGAGTAATTCACTGAAGCCTTGATCAGGTATGAAAGGCCCAATAACTCTTCCTTATAACATTCCCGAAAAAGTTTCAGGATAGCTCTGAATTAAGTATTACTGAGACTCCGTGTTTAATAAAGCTTAATGAAACAAGTTTCTCTGAGCTATTGTTCTGTTCAACATGAAGTTTTTAAAAAAAAAAAAAACACACAATAACTTAAGCTTGCTTGTATGTTTTTTGCTCAACTAACTTAGAACAGGTTGATACTTAGAAGTTAGCTTGCTTGAGCAGGTTGAACTGGATGACCTTGAGAGATCTCTTCCAACACAAACTACCCCGTGATTTTAACTGTGGTGAGAGAAATCATGGCAGCCAGCCTTTCAAACAGCTCCAATTGTTCTTGCAAACAATTGCATAAATAACAAGAATATGAGATGTTGGTATTAAAAAAAATCCCAGCAGCAAACTTTTTTTATTTCAGTAACAACTGAAAGTAAACCTCATACAGTAATTACAATGACTGAAATCTCTCTGACAAAAAGAGTTCCAAGACCAAAATTCTAAACCAGCTTTTTTTCTTTCCTGATAGAGTTAAAAAATTCATGTTGGGAAGTGCTTTGTTAACTTTACCTACATTCGGAGGTTTATTTTTAAGTTTAGACTTGAGAGCAAAAGGTATTGCTAGAAATAGACCTATAAATTGTTAAAACAGTATGCAGAAACTTAGCAGCTGCCAATGACAGCTAAGAAACATCCATAAGTCATCTAACCCAACACATTATGTAGTTCAATTTAGAGATGTTACCATCTGCACAGCACTGATGTACTGTTTCTGTTCTACATAGATATGTGCCAAATTCAGCCACACATCACTGATATCTGCTGTTGCCTCTCTCACTTGGGCAAAAACATCACGAGCTTCACGGAAATATCCTTTATGCGCCAAGACAGCTCCTAAGGGGAAAGTAACATGTACAGTGTAAGCTTCCAGGTTCACGGACTATGTACTCCTGCCAAAGAACATAAAATATTGCCTGAATCAAGTTTCCCATTAAAAACTGGCATAGCTGTCATATGAAAGCTATTCTTTCATGTGCTCCAGTAAATACTGTGCAGGCTCTGCAAAAACAATTCCATATATATTAAAGCATGGAACATAAGAAGATCATCATCACCATCTATGATATAAGGAAAACTAGTCTAACATTCACCTATGCCATTAGCAGCGTACAAATTCTTTGGATCATTTCTGAGTACTTGCTTGTAGATCGCTAAAGCACGGTCTTGATGACGTTTCTCCTGCGGAAAGAAGTATCCCAGTTGATCACTCATTTCTATAATGAAGTAACAAATAAAATCTACCTAGTATGTGTACAGACTGTAATATGCTGAAGCGCCAACAAGAAAAGCACCCTGAGTAGCTAACAAAAAATAAATAAGTAAAACCACACATAGGACAGACTGATGCCAATTACCTTTTCTCTGTCCCTTGTGGGCTGGTGTAGAGTCTGCAGCCAGACATTGCCAAGAGCCAGCATGGAATAAGTATCATTTTGTGTGGAGGGTTGTTTCAATATTCTTTCAAATTTCTTCTGTCCTGGACCCCACTCTTGTTTAGCCAAATGAAGATTACCAATCAGAGACCAAGCATCTGGATGGTCCTGAATAAAAATTCACTGTCAATTGCAAAGGCACAATTTTCCCTTGCAAGGTTCCAAATACCAAATACCATTTTTGTTAAATAAAATCCCATATTAAAAGAATAAAAAATTTTTTTAAAGACCAGATTATAGCAGCTCTCTCTCCTTCCCCCAGTTTATGCAAAGAAACAGAACTGCAACACACAGAAAACAAAACAGAAAAAATAAGCTAGTATTTCAAGTGTTTAACTTAAAACAGTAAAGGGTTACAAACCTGATTTATCTGAAGTGCTTCCTTAAACCAGTCAGAAGCCTCATAAAAATTTCCTTTATCCCTAGCCATAGCTCCCAAGCGTAAGTAGCCTAAAGAAAAAAAAAAAGAAACCAAACCAACCAAACAAACAAACCAAAAACCAAGGAACAGGTTCAAGTCATCTCCAACAAGAAAAACATTGGCCATACAGGTATTTCAAAGGCAATTTTTTCTTAATCTGCTAAGGGCAGCAGATCAGCAGACACCTTTGAAGTGCTATTCAGGATGACATGCACTATGTAAAGAGGAACTTCCATCCACAGTGATGACACAAAAATTGCAAATTTCTGACAGTAACATTTAAATTTCTTCAACTGTTTTCACAAGTTACAGACGACTGAGAGACCTCCAATTAAGAAGGCCACATCAGTTACACAATTTTTCTCCCTCCACATTAAACTGTTCTCCCACTCCTGCAAACTTCAGGAAACGTATCAGCTAGCAAGGAGCAATAATAAAAAAGAGAAAAAGCTACAGATAAGGCTGGAGCATGTTGCATGATGCAGCTTGCTGAGCAAGCACTACCACCTCTCCTTTACAGGAAACATCACAGATCAGATACTTGGAACAAGAGGAAGAGTAAACTGAGGAGAAAAAACAGGATATGCCATAGCAACTGCACTGATGCCCTCAACAGCTCTTCTTCCCTAGAAGACCAAGGTCCATGACAGAGAACCTTCGGAATAATCACTTTCACCGATGCGAGCAGGCGGGTTGCAGATGCTGGGCGTACCAAGTGGGTGGCCTGGATTGCACCTGAGCACTGAGGTACTAAGGGTTTTGGGGAGAGGAACAAGGGCAGCAGCAAGGGAGCAATGGCATGCAAGTGTATACAAGCTAGCATGGCTAGGTTTTAATCTCCAGCCTGAAGATCGGACTACAAAGATGATTGAGGCCTTAAAAAAGGTAGGGAAAACAGTAGGTAAGCAGGCCCCTGAATGAGAAGAAGTGAAGACTGATATAAGGAGACCAGAAGACACTGTGATTTGAAAGATTTTTGGTATTTTAAGAAGGGCTGCAGAACTAAAATACCAAATGTTTCTTACAATCAACGTAATTAGGATGTTCTCTTAAGATGTTTTTATACAGCTTTTCCGCTTCATGAAATTCACACATCGCCTCATAGAGTCTGGCAAGGTTATAGGACGTTGTTACAGAGATAGCATTGTAATAATGCTCATCATGTTCAGCTTCTGCTTTTGCACGATCCAGTGACGCCAAAAAATATTTCTAGAGTATAAAGAGAAAAAAAAAAAGAATAAAGCACTCCAGAATATTCTCAGAAGAAAACTTCAGAGTGATGATAAAATTCAACTCAAACTTTGAATCATTACATACCTTCGCTTCTCCTAGGTTTCCCAGCCTGAAGTGCAGAGCACCCACATTATTCAAAATCTCTGGTGGGACATCAGCCTGTACTTTCTCTTGAAGAATGCGTGTGGCTGTACCATAAGCTGACAGGGCACCCTTTACAAAGAAAAAGTGGATGAGAGAAACAAGAGAATGAGCTTCATGTGCTTTTATGCAAAGCTTACATATATTTCACCCTGCGTATATTATGAATACCTGTATATCAGTCTGTTCTAGGATTTGGGCTAGCTCAATCCATGCCTCTACATCATCAGGATACTGTTCTGTGACTTTCTTTAGATGTCCCTGAGAAACAATAGAAATTAATTATACTTTGTGGACAGAGAAATCATTAAACCTCAGACAAAGACCAAAGGTATCAACCTTAATGACAGAAAGGTAAGCCGTACTGCAAAAGAATGCATCCTAAACATATATACAATTGGCTAAAGGTTTGTCACAGAAAGAAGCCTGTCAGTTTGCTTCCTTTGCTTTTTTTTTTTTTTTGTATGATGTCGTACAGGCTTAAAAGTTTTAGAGCAGCAGAAACACAAACTGTTATACACCAATGTAAGAAGCTAGAACACAATGACTAATATTATGTGCCTTTATTCAATCAATATTACATTAAAAAACCCTTTCATTAAAGAAAACACCAAAACCACATAACACTTTTTTTTTTCCAGATAAGCCAAGACAAGTTTCCTGGAAATCACTAGCTAACTTTACATCTTCAGGAAATCACTACTTAACTTACCATTTTCCAATAACATTAACACATATGGGAAGAACTCTGCCTTTTAATAGTACTGGATATAAATGTGAGGCTAGGGCTCCTCTAAGATTTCCCAAGTCGCTTTGTCCAGAGACCAGTAGGAGTCCCAGCTCTGTCTAGAAATTGTGGCTCTCCACAGTTAAGAGGATCTCTCATGACAGCCAATATTAAATATTCTACATTCACAGACAAGTAACCCTGAGCTTTATGCACCTTGAAAATCTGACTTAATATCAGAGTCTGTACCTTAAGTTCTACTCTTGTACGTAAAAGTATGATGCTGGCAGAAGCAGCTCTCACCTTTGCAATATCCCGTTTCTCCTGGTCTTCTGAAGCTGCATAAAGAGACCCAAGGATTTTCATAGTCTCATAATTGTTAGGATAGGCTTTCAAAACTTTTTCAAAGCATTGCGATGCATTCTCCTTGTCTCCTCTATAAATGTACATTTGGCCCAATCCAAAAAATGGAAGTACAAAAGAAGATGAGGCAAACTGAGTGGCCTGGTAGTAATACTGGAAAGCTTGATCATAATCTTCCTAAGAAATTAAAGAGAGCACATCGTGTTTTCACAGGTAAGCTTTGTATGAACTTCAATAACAAGGATTTCAGGTGTTTATCTCAAAGGGGGCTTTAATAAACCATCCTACCTGTACATGAAAAGATCTAGCCAGCTGGTAGCAACTCTCCGCCTGCATTGCTTCAACTTCAGTATTATGAAAAGCATGAAGAGCCAAGTGTTGTACTTTACCATAATCCTACATAAAATTAAAGGAAAAAAATCACATTTACTTTTACAGTCAACTGTTGTATTATTTAAACAAGAATACACAGCAAATACAAGAAATCTCTAGCAACAGCACTGATTAAGTAACAACAGATTTAATTTCAGTGGTTACTGTTCTTTCTTTAAAATATGCAATAGATGTGGATTAAAACCCAGAAGGGGGGAGGAAAAACAAACAAAAAATAGAAATCCCCTCAGGACACAAAAGCGAGCTTGATTTAAGAAATAAGTGTACTATTTTTGGCTTTTGTAAGAAAAGCTTATAAAAAATTTAAGTCAAAAATTTAACACCTATTAACATTAAATTTAACACCATATTAGCACTTCCATATATTCTCTGCCATTTAGCCTGATGAAATGAGATCAAATCTAACATTGGAACCCTCAGAGGTTAGCAAGTGTTTGACTGCTTACCTTCTTGAAGAAGAAGTGATTAGCCAAGTGATTCAGCACCATTGGATTACTGGGATCAATGGTGTAAGCCCTAGAGAGGAGCTGGACACCATTCTTGATGGAATCGGCCTAAATGAAACATTCACAGGTATCAGCAGCACCTTAATAGCTTTATCTTATTAAATTCAGTTCTGGCTGCTGCAGGAACTCAAACAAAAGTCCTTGCTAGGCTCACAGAAGAAAGAAAATTCAGCTATCATTTTTTTTTTCCCCTGCAGCATAAAGATGGGAAACAGAACATGAAGTCACCACACAGGGTACTGAGGTAGAAAAACAAAACCAAACAAAGAAACCCAACAACAAAGAAAAATAGAGCAGTACTTTCTAGGGAGACAAAAAAAAAAAAAAAAATCACAGCCTTAGTGTCCTTCAGCACTTCACTCTCACACCTTCCTTCAATGTCTCTAGTTAATTTGGTTTAGGTCTCAGTCTTGTGCATGATTCATTAAACAGAGGAGTGAAAATATTCTCGTGTTCAAATTCTAANACTAACAAAAAAAAAAATGGCAGAGGCTTGAACTGTTTACCTAGTGGTAGTACTACAAAAACATACTTTTATACAGAAACTTAATTCTTTAAAGAAAGCTTTCCATGGGTGCAGACTTGACTTGCCTAAAAGTTCAAGACCATAACTGATGCAGTAACTTATTTATTTGGGACATTGAAGAGATATATATCACAAGCACATGAGCTTAAATCTGTACATGTTTCTGAACAGAAATGCCAAAAATCTAGTATCTAGTAATTATACAATACCTGTGCTTAGCTTTCTGCAGACAATAATTGCCATCTTATTGAATGAATAGGTTTTATGAGGTTGAGACATAAGCTAATGTCCAACTGGCAGCTAAACAAATTTCCTTTTAAAGAGGCAGTTATCTTTCCAGTTTTAACACAATAATACAGTCTGGTTAGGAGACATTTATTCATTCTGGCCTAACTTTCAAAGGCAAAAGAGGTTTTATAATCACAATATGGATGTCTGACTTCTCCAGTAATTTGGATCTCATGTCCAGTTACAACTAAATCCAGCAGATGGGCAGAGGTGTCAAAGCTGCAAAGCACTTGCATGAAATAAAACCAGAGGGAAGACAAACCTCAGTGAGAACATAGTGTAATTTCAAACTTCGTTTGACCTCATAACATCTTTAAGGAGGGAGAAACATCGCAAATATCTAAACATGGAAGAAATCAAAAGTTTGCACCACAGAGAAAATCTTCTCCCCAGAGAAAGTGTTCTTCTTACCCCGTATCAACTCTGACCTTATACCAACTTTGCAGTGCAAGTTGTGGAAACAGAAGTAAGGCACAGATGACACGTTCCTTAGAATAAAAATATATCTGACTGGGTCAGTTTTTAATTACAGCTTTGGGGACTTCAGTCAAAAAAATCTAACAAACCTTCAGGGAATGAAACCCTGAAGATAGCAAGTTTTGTTAGTTTGTTGCACACAGAATTATTTGTTATGAGCTGATCATTGAATATTTTTACCTGTCCCTGTAGCTTTACAGATAAAAAAAACTTCTCATAGCCACATTTGCTCAAATCATTTATGACAGTCTAAAAAAAAAATTCTCCCATGGCTTAGTAAACTAAGTAATTTTCAGATATTCTGTACTAAAAGAAGAAGGTCTTCCTAGAGAACTATCTGTTCTACAGAAAGCAATGCTGAAATAACATTAAATTTGAGCAACATGCAATTATGCAAGAAAGGTCGGTAACTATTTTTTTTAAAACTTAAAGGTCCCATTCTCTACTGATAACTCTTAGAACAGACTGACCATCTCAGATCTTACGACTACAGTTAAGTTCTACGACTATACGGCTTTCTAGTGAAACAACATCTAGAGAGGCAGGATCGCTTCTTTAGCATAACTTTATCAGGCTAGTTAAAACTTGTTCCTGTCAACTCTTCGGTTTGCTATGCAGAACATGTGCCAAGTTAGCCTGAATATAACTCTTGTACAGTTGCATGAAAGCCCTAAAAGTCTAGGTCTAATCTGCTGAGACTACGCCTTTCCTGAATACAGCTGTCATTGCAAACCAAATCTCCAAGTATTTGGGGACTTACAGATCATCCTGAGCGCATTTAGGTAGTCATTTGTAACCCTGTGACAGTTAAGTAAGGCTGGCTATTAAAAGTGTAACTATTGCTCATTGATGAAAGATTTTTAAATCACCACTTTTTTTATCGGACATGTATTCACAAATCTCACCAAGGATTTTTACTATTTTAATTAAAATAGAACTAGTTTTCTGTACTTACCTCCTCTATATGCAACAGAGTTGAAGGTTTTTATCAGAAGGAAGTTATTCAGCGCGTGCTGCTCAGATCTTAAGTACAAATCTACAACATCATTCAACAGTAACACAGGCTGAAACGACTTAACCACAAATATTATCCCTTATAAAAATCGGTGTGCCTCTCAAAAAAATCAAAAGTTTGCTGTTTCAACTAAGTGACGTGAGTATGGCTTATTGGTAAATCAGACCCACCTCTTTATTATTGAGTTCCAAAACAGCCAGTCCAACCAAAGCTCCTACACATTTTGAATTCAGCTCCAGAGCTCTGCTGAATGCCAAGCGAGCCTTTTCCAACTTGTTCAGTTTCACGAAGCAATGGCCCATACCTAATCGAACCTCAGCTAGAAAACAAGACGACATCTCAGAATGAATCTCAGAATTTCAACTATTTTAAACAAACCAAGAAAAACATTCTGGACACTACTACTACTGCTTTAATTAATACTTCTTTAAAACCTGTGAAGTCTTCTAATGATCTTCTGTTTTTAAGGGTAGCCTCCCACATTCGGTAGCAAAATTAACTTTTCTAGATTAGTAAGACCTTATTTATTTCTTCATACATTCTGGAAGACTGGTATACATCTCCAGAATACTCAGACACTAGGCAAACAAAATATTACTTTTACAGAAATGTAATCAAAGTAACTGAGAAAGACAAAAGAATTGTCAGATGAAAGGGCTGGAAATTTACTGGGCAGGTTAAGTTCATCTCAGACTAGGCCTTCAGAAAACACAGTTGAATAAACAAGTTAGCCAGGCATTTTGCCTCAAACAATCAACTGATTCACTGCTAACAAAATGCTGTTCACCATTCTCTTATTTCCATGATCTGTAGAGATGAATGATAGCAAAAATAATTTTAAAAAATTTAAAATCACACCATATGGCTCTTTTAGGTTGCCTCTGGACTAGGAACACACAGACATTTATCTACAGCAATTTCAAATGTGAGCGTGTGTGAAAAGGATGTGTGAATGAAACATGTTTGTTTTCACGCATGGCTTACACTTCCCAATCTATGTTGGCAGCATTGACTGTTATGCTAAGGCAGACTACAAGAATGTACATCAACTTTGCAATAACTTCATTCAGGCACGTTTTGAAGAAGCATATCACAGCTCTCAACAGACTTTAGAGTATTTCTGATCCTACTACAAATATCCCAAACTACTATTAATGCTTCTAAATCACACGCGTAGCTTTTACAGCTGTTATTTACATCTTTCCTAGATAGCTGCATTAAGAAAATCATACAACACAACGAAAACTCTTAAACAATAGCTACAATTTTACATTTAAAGTCATTTCATTATCAATGCAAATGCACAGACATCGTTTTCTTAACCCTTATTCCAAGAGCTCATACTCTTGGACAGCACTTTCCACCCCACTTCATCCAATTTTAACATGCAACTTCTCATTTTCTAATAGTTGTTTAGAAGGTAATAACCAGAAAAA
>VXAV01002092.1:115254-125628 GCA_013399715.1 Alectura lathami | reverse complement strand
GCACCACTCAGCTTGGTGTCATCAGCAAACTTGCTGAGGGTGCACTCGATCCCACAGTCTAAGTCGTTGATAAAGATGTTGAAGAGCACCGGTCCCAAGACGGACCCCTGGGGGACACCGCTTGTGACCGGCCTCCACCTGGACGTAGAGCCATTGACTACAACCCTTTGGCTGCGACCATCCAGCCAGTTCTTTATCCAACGAACAGTCCACCCATCAAATCCACATCTCTCCAGTTTAGAGATAAGGATATGGTGCGGGACCGTGTCAAAGGCCTTGCACAAGTCCAGGTAAACGACATCCGTCGTCCTCCCTTGGTCTACCAATGCTGTCATAGAAGGCCACCAGACTGGTCAGGCACGACCTGCCCTTGGTGAAGCCGTGCTGGCTGTCTTGGATCACCTCCTCATCTCGCATGTGCCTTAGCATCTCCTCCAGGAGGATCTGCTCCATGGTCTTCCCACGCACAGACGTGAGGCTCACCGGCCTGTAGTCCCCCAGGTCTTCCTTTCTCCCTTTCTTAAAAATGGGAGTGATGTTTCCCTTCTTCCAGTCCCCGGGGACCTCCCCTGACATCTACGACTTTTCAAATATGATGGAGAGCGGCTCGGCAACCACATCAGCCAACTCCTTCAAGACCCTGGGATGCATCCTGTCCGGCCCCATAGACTTGTAGACGTTTTCTCATATATCATGTGGGAAATTGAGGTGAAACTGAAGCAGGTGTGAGTCCGAAATACTAGAAGGGCTACTAAAGCTGGCTGTATTCTATATAGAGAAAAAGGCCAGAGTTTTCATTAGGGGGATAATAATTGGCAGACAAGTTTTTTAATACAAGACTAAACACTCAAATACCTTGCAGCATAGAGGTAATGATAGCTGCAAGCAAAGGATGAGGATGAAGAAAACAATGCTCAGATGGCAGGCTATTTGTGACAATAACAACTTAGTATATACTTAACTGTAATACAAAGAGCAAAGAAGGTGAGAAAATTATAGCTCTTCTAGTACCAAATGGCACATAAGACGTCAGTTTATCCAGTTATAATCTTCTGTGACATATTTATCTGATATGGCCTGACCACTGTGATGTTCAAATAATAACTTGAATCATAATTGTGTTGCAAGTTTAGTCTTCCAGCTGTGTTGTATTGATTGGCTTCTTCTTTCTTCTGAGTATTCATGAGTGGTGTGATTGTAAGTATTTTGTGAAACTATTTGGGAAGATATTTCATAAAAATTCAATGCCAAGTGTTTGATTTTTCTTTTTTTTATAATACAGTTTTTAAATTTTCCATGTGAAATTCAGTGTCTTAGAGTTGTAACTAAGCTTCTGTCAAGTAAGCATTTGTAAATGGAGAGTGTGATGATAGATAAAGTAAATATATTTTCGTCATCTAATATTTAGTTGTCTTCCCTGTTGTTGCTGCCCTTTTCCTTCCTTCCCTCCTCCATGCAGTCTTCCTGCCATTACCACTTGCCAGGACACTAGTAAGTGAGCCATAAAAATTTCCTAGGCACATTTCCATTGATTTCATTTGGGTTGCAATGATGAAACCCAGAGAAGAAATAGAGCCCCAGGAGTTCACCAGTCTTCTCTAGCACAGTGCTCCAAAGCATCAAATGTTGAAGTAATCCTACCACAGTTAACTCACTTGTCATGAAACAATCAGTTTCTAGGGAAGGTGTTTTTTGTTGTTGTTTTTTGATTTTAATTTTTAATTGTAGCCTGAGTTTGAACTACAAAATCTGTAGCACATGCAAGGCTAAGTTCTTTGTAAGGGAAAGTAAAACAGCAGTGTAAGGATTTGTCTATCACCAGAAGAGAAGGGCAGAAATAATGAAACCAGATACTGTTAATTTAAAGCAAAGAGGTTTTTTTTGGTTTGGTTGTTTTTTGTTACTGTGTGTGTGGTTGCGTTTTTTCATCCCCACACACGAACGAGGGAGTAATACCTGTGTTTTCTTCTTGTTTCAGAGAGTAATATATCTCCTGTTCATAACTACTATGTGATTAATTTCTTAATAGCTGTACAATAACGTTATAGCAAGCTTGACAAAAACCTGGGGTGATGGCAGTACTGCTTAGTGTTACAACTAGTTTATTTGCAGCTGAAGAACTACACTTGTACACTTGCGTTCTGGTTGTCCTATTATACATGCTCATTATCATGACATATGTGCTTGTATTTTTCCAAAACAGGTAAGCAGTTTGATAGAAAGTGACTATCCTGAGGATCTGAGAAGGAAAATTTAGTCCACTGCTTAAACAGTCCTACTTCATGACAGGGGAAAATGAGTCATCATAACTAAGGCAGGGGAAGAACAGGATAAATAAAAGCTACCCTCAATAGCTAACAATAATTACAAAAAGTGCAGTGCTGGTCTTATGATCTGGCTGTTAAGAGTAATACATATAATAGCAACACTCCTTCGTAAATTTGTGAGAATGAGTGATTAAATATTTTAAAAGGAATACAGGCATTTCTTCCGTTAACAAGCATTTTGCCAGACCTTGATTTTTTTCAGTGAACTGTGAATACAGCTGTGAACAGGGCAGGATATTTGACATAGTCACTTGAGGCTTCATCCAGCTCCCACTAAAATCAGTGGCAGAATTCCTGCTGACATCACTGCGGGGATGAGACCTTAGAGGTGTGCATGTTCTCACAACGACAGTGCTTGCTTTCCTTTCCTTTTTTACTTCTATAAAGACTTCAGTGAGTTCTAAGCACTTATTTTTTTTTCCCCTCTTGTATTTCAGCTGCAGTAGGCCTATATCCAGTAGGTGTATCCATGTGTCTTTATATATGCCCAGCATCAATTTGCATTGCTTTCATTCAAGTGCAGGATTACTAAATATGTAAGCACATGAAAAATTTTAACATCCCTCTCTCTATATTGTTGTAATTCCCTTAATTTTGTAGGATATATAAGATAGTGTTTAGTGGTGAAATCTGGTTCTTCATTTTCAAAAAGCAGTGTTGAAAAGGAAACTTGCATTAAGACCTATTTGTCCTTTTCTGTATTTACTATTTTGGCATATAAGATAATCATAAAGATGCCTTTGATTAGAGAGCATTGTAGGGACAGCTATACATGTGACAAGTACTGCAGTCTGAATTTTAACACAAACAGCTTTTCATTACCATCAGTTTTGCTATTTAAGATAAAGGGAAGCTATGCAAACTTATTCTCCAGTCAGAAGTAAGATATATATTTAGAGCTTGGTAATTGCTTTTTCTAAACAGTTCCAAACAACTTCAATAAATAATGGAGGGAAAATGAGAGATAGGCAGAGTGCTAACTTCTCATTATACTTAACTATTTACCCTCTGCAGCAGAGTTCCGTATTTAACAGCTGCAGGCTGAGCGTGCTCCCTCTTCCCATATTGTACAAACACCTACAAGAGTTTATACAAGGACTTCAGTCTTGTTGGGTTAAGTCTGACCACCCACTTTGTAACAAAATAACAAATACCGTAAGCTGGCAAAGACAGTATTCTAGACGTAAAAGAAGCACACGTACTCAGAAGGTTAGTTTTTATATTTTAAGAAGAATAAAAATGTTTTAATAAAATAATTCCAATTAAAAAAAAAAATGATACTGTTTATGATTCGTATAGCAGCAAAGATCCCAAAATACAGCCTCTGCTCTCTGAATATAATCAAAGTTGTTGTCAGAACACTGTAGAAGAAGAACAAAAAATCCAGCCATCACTGAGACTGTGATAAGGAAGAATAATTTATTTCTGCAGTCTTCTCAGGCCAGTACACATCTGTTTTCGAAGTAAAAACAGAATCTAAGATTAACTACTAGCGTCACACCGGGTAGAAACACTCAGGAGCACAAGTTAAATCAGTAGAAGGAAAACTGGAGATTATATTAGAAGTCACAAAATCTTTGTCAAAATCTGGAAGAAATACTATTTCTTTGGCTGGAAAAGGAGAAAAATCACAAGAATAAAATGGCATCTTCAATGATACATTTCAGTTAAAAGAAAATCAAGATCTACCTTTTGAAGAGCCTATTTTAACCATGGATGAGCTGAGAGATGATGCATTCTCAGTTCTGAGGGAGCTGTCTAAAAAAGCATTGGAACTAGTCTTCCCACAAACGATACAAGTGGTTCAAGCAGCTTAGTTGTGGCTTTCTGATGGTGGAAAATATTTGATGTTTCCACAATGCCTGATAAAGGTCAAAATCCTATTCAAAACAAAATAGTGAAAGAGCAGCTGTTCAGCAGGTAGGATGTCTAGTTCATGGTTTTAAAATCATTTTAACTACTCTATACGTGGGTTTTGATACCCAAAATGATAGCAACTGTTTTTAACATCTCTTCTTTCTTTTAAAAAAATGTTGGCTTGCATTAGCTCCTTATCCTTTCATGGCAATGTCCAATAACAAATTTTCATTTAACAAGCAGTGCACCAGTCTGAAATATATATGTAACTGTTGAACCTTTTCTGTATTCTGGAGAAAATTGGTTGCAGAAGGCCATTGTTTACTAGTCAAAGTTTAGCTTGGGCTTAAGAGGAGCATTATGAAAATACTGCCACAGCATTGTTTTCCGGTACATATTTAAAACCTCAACTGTTCATAAGGAGGTCTTCCACAAACACATTACCAGATGAATGTAGAAATATGCAGGCCTTCAGCTATAATAGATTAAAATGCTGCATGCAGTGGAATGGACAGTAGATGTTTCGTTAATCTCAGTGAAATTATAATAGCTAAGGAAGCAACAAGTTAGGAAGTGGTATTTCAAAGGCTTTTTTGTGTTTAAAGCCTTTTAAGCAGAAGTTAACTAGTACACCTGCAAGCTTGTGGTGTTTGTTGTATAGTTTATATCAGTGCCCTGACTTTAGTAAACAGTTACAATTAAAGGACATTCTTCTGGGGTCATACTAGCACCCATTGTCAAACATACATTTATTCTTGTGTTTTAGATTACTTAATATTATGCCTATTTAAAATAAATGAGTTTTTAACATCTCTGAGTCTTCAAAAAGCTGTTAGTCTCTTATGGCACTTGCTGAGCCTGTACTCATGCTGCTGTCAGTCTGTCAGTCTTTCCCAGCCCTATCTGGCCTTGGGAAACTTTCTAAGCAATTGCATTTTATAAGATTTTTAAGAAATAAATGAAATGATTGCGAGTTGATGGTTTTGTTTATTTTTTCTTGCATTATGTCAAAAGAGAAGGCCTAGTAACCATATTAGTCTTCTTAAATATCTCTGACTGACTGTTTTTTTAATCCTTAAGCTTTCAGCTGAGGGGGTCTTTGCAGCTGGCCTTCACAATATCTAAAAGTAAATCTTTGTTTAGCGATCTGGCACAAGGAATAATACTTCTTTAGTTTTGGAACATTGTCCTCTTACATATAAATAACCGTGGAAACAAAAATCCATAGGATGCAGCAGCACTTTACAGAGATTAAAAAAAAAAAAAAAAAAAAAAAAAAAAAATGGGAGGGTTTTTAATTTTTTNAAAGACTGGTAGGTCTTTCAGTTATATTCTCAGAACGTTTTTTGAGATGTTATGCTTGCAGTTGTTGAATAGAATTTTCTTCAAGTATTTCATTTTCACTTGAGTTAAAGAGAGTGTAATGCAGAGATAAATCTGACCAGCTGTTGTTTCGTGCTGTAAACAAAGAACATGATTATTAGCACTTGTGTGTTTCAGGTAGAACTTTTTGTCTTACAGTGGAGCTTTCATGTGTGTGATGTTGTTCATAGTAAATATTCTCAATGCACTCACTGTCTTTGTACCTGTTGGAGGAATCAATGTACTCAAATGTAAGTTGGTTTGACTGTTGGAAGACTTCTGTAGAAGAAGCAGACAACCCGCATTGGATCAGATTTACTTGAGTTAGAAGGAAAGTTTTAGCCCACTAGGGAGAGATTTCTAGAAGTCAAATTTTTCACATTTGCTGAGAGAAGGTCTCAGATCTGAGTTTCTTAACAGTAAGTTCTCAATTTTGAATTGGAAAAGTAGTTACTGAATTAAATTGAAAACCATGTAGTGTGGAAAGTGTAACAAAGTTACTTATTCTGAGGGAAACAGTTAGAAAGCTGAGAAAAGAGAAATACAGATAAAGGAAATCATGAAGAATTGTGTAACCCAAGCAATGGAATACTGTTTGGGATGGCAAACAGTAGTAGAAAAATGGTTGAAGGCCAGAGTTTCTACTAGTGGCTGCTTTGTGGTTTGTGTTTTTTATTGTTGTTGTTTGTTTGTTTGTTTCTGTGTTTTTTTAATTGAGCTAAACATACAAGAGTTATTCTCCTGTTTAGAAGAAAAGTTTGGTTTTTTACAGAGGATGTCTGAGGTACAATTAATTAGTGCACACTGTAGCTAGCCCATTCCTTAGGGCTTTTTAATTTGGTGCTTATTTGGGGATATGTCTTTATTGGATGAGTGTATGATGTGACATGGGTGATGTAAAGCAAAAGGCCAGGTGAGAGACGGGATATTCAGTGCTGTAGACTTCATGCTCTTTTTTCTGGCTTCTGACCCACTAGGATACACATGATGTCTAAAAATCATCTGGTATTGTCAGAAAGATTTAAAAACTGGGTAGGAGGACTGAAGAGCACGTGGTGGCAATTTAGAGCTCAAACACACAGCAACTGTCATGTGTCAGCTGCCTGAAGTAATGAAGCATGTGCACACCTGCAGCTAAACAGGTTAGAATAAATCCCACTGTGTGAGGTAAAAATGCATTGCTTAAACCTCAATTTGTATTTTGTCGTTCATTAAACTGTAATAAAACTCAAGTATAATAATTTCTTCTGTCCATAGAGGTTTTAGGAGAAGCTTTAAATGTCATGAGAATCAATAAAACTGTTTTTACTAAATATATCTGAATAATATTCTCATAAGTAAACGGATGGCTGCATTTTGAACCAATTCTGAGATTACTTTGTCATTCATCTGAGGTAATGGTTGTTTGCTTTCCTTCTTTTTGTTGCTTACTACTTCAAATAGCTTTATTTCTATTCTAAAAATATAGTTAATTTGTCTCTTGCTATCTTTAGTCCAAAAAGAATGTCAGACTAGTACCCAAGGAGGTGACGAAGTAGTGACTGACTGACCTCTTAAGGACTCAGCTCTCCATTTGATCTTCTGTCAGGTGTGATTTTGGCAGTGCTCACTACTGAACAACACTTGGAAACAACAGGCAAACAGGTCTGTTTCCATGTGCACATAGAGGCAATAGCTGGCTGGTGGTGGTTGCGGCTGTGTAGGTCACCTCAAAGTGGGAGTTTAGTTGAATGTTGCAGCAGTAGATTTCTATCCCCTGTAAACAACTGCCAGTACTTTATGAATGTTTGTGTTCCCCATCTTGAGAGCCTCTCTCCCCTCCCCTTCTTTAAGTAGAAAATATTTGCATCTTGATTTTACTGTACAAATCCATTACTGAAAGGACACTCAGCTCTAATATTAACACAGAACTGGTCTCCCTAACAACATGGATACTCCCTGCAATCACTACTGCATCACTCCTGCAGTGCTTGCTTCCTTTTCATCCATTACTTCTCTTCTGAATTACAGTTCCATCAATACGCTTACTCTGTAGTACATCACATGTTGAAGAGAACCTCAATAAAAGCTGATTTTCAGCAAGCTTAAAATGTGACCTTTGTCACTGGTTTAAGCAATTGAGACAGTTTTCACTGGCCTCTTCCTGGTCTTTGAAATGATGAAGAAAAGTCATGTTTATGAAACTGGAAATTTATACTTCCCTCTAGCTGATAATATGCTGATTCCTTTTGTAAGCTGCAGGGACTGCTGTGTATTCAGTTAAATGTAGTTACAGATTCTTAATACTTAGTGCGTAAACAACATGGCCTTGTCTAATAAACTCGTGTTTAATATGAAAAGCTCCATACTAACTTTAATGTATGCAGTATTATATATGTTAGTAGTCTCTAAGAAGGTAGATTCAATAGCCATTTTCTGCATTAGTCTTTGAAAATGTGCTGCCACTTTTTTCTTCCATTTGGTTGATCTGTGTGTGATAGCTGCAGCCCATTCATTGTCAGATTGGTGCAGTTTATTTCCATGCAGCTGGCAGTAACTTTCAGAACACTGGAGTTCTGTAAAGAAATGAGGTCAATAGGATCAGATAAAGTATATTGAAAAGAAAAAAAATCTTAAGGTACTTTCAAAGCTAAATTAACAGTAGCCTTGTAAAAGTATGATAGGAATCCTTCAGCTTTCACCTCCTTTTCTGGGTATTGTAGTCTGTTCATATGTGTGTCTGTTTCTTGTTTTCCTATGAACTTGAATATGCTACCAGGTTTTTGATTTTTCCTAATCTTGTATCTCCGGTTTCAGCACAGTAACTATTTGGTAGGAGTTGAGACGGTAGTGGTACAGCATGTAATCAAACATGAGAAGTATTTTTGCATTATTGGCAAGGTAAACTGCAAGGTAAATTTTGAGAAGAAAAAGCAAACAGCTGAGTGTGCAGATGTGGACAGACTGTTCCAAAGCTCTGTTTTATCTGTGATTCCATAAGAAATACTGGCACTTTCTGTATGTGCTTGCAGGGCTTTGTGTACGGCTTGTATATCATTCAAACTGACCTTTATTCATCCTTATGATCTGCTGTGTTGGGCTAGTCTCTTCANNNGTTGGGCTAGTCTCTTCAGCAGGCAAGATATAATTACAAGAATCCAATCTACTTCGTTTTGCCCTTTAAACCTAATGTGATAATTAGGACTGTGAAGATGACACTGAAAAAGGTAATGATGAGTCAGACTTTGACAGAAGGAGCAGAAAACTGTTTGCTTTCCCCCCTTTACTTACCCATGAGATTCTCCAGTGTATGCGTCTGCTAAAATATATCAGTCTGGAATGACTACCAGCCTTAGATACTACAAGTGAGAGCAGAAATTTCCACTCTGAAGTGATTACAATACTTTTAATTATGTGGGATAAGTGCATGGTGATATGGTACAAGGAAATCTAAAGCATTTGTGTAGATTACCAGCTCTGTTGTGCCGGTTTGAGGGTGCTGTCCCTGCAAGGCCTGTCTTTTAACGTCTTCTACAATCATAAAATCGTTTCTACAGATGAGAACTGAATGCTACAAGTGATGAGTTGGAAAGCAGACGTTCAGATAAAATCCTTTCCTACAGTTAAACTTATTCATCCTGATACCAGAATACAGCGATCCCTTTTTACTCTATACATCAATGTCATTGAGATCTAAGACATGGCATGACCTAGGTCTGCAGTCATTCATTTATATCTTGTTGCTGAGTTGCTTCCCATCTCATCTTCTTTTTTAGAGGAACAGTGTGACTGCTGAAGTCTCCAAATGTTGACAAAAGCCCTTAGCAGTTCCTTATGTGCCCTCTGTAAGGCAGTGATTTGAGAAGTTCTGTGATGCCGAACTGATGTTCCATAGTTTGTTTATGTAGAAATTTGCCTTCCAAAATGGGATTAGCTGTGCAGTTGCAGGGTTGTGGAAGCCAAGGTTTTGATTAACAGTATTAGGAATCCAGTAAAATGTTTGAGTAAGTGGACATGTAGGATGTTAATACATCAAGTAGTTTATTGGCACAGTGAATGTAATCCTTTTAGCCCTTTTACATCAAAATACTAAGCTTGGTATGTTTGTTGAGAAAGTATTAATGAAATTCACTGAACTTTGTGCATGCTTAAGAAGCATGGCATACACCAAACAGTAAAGCTCGTTTTTGAAGTACTCAGAAAGATAGCACTGTGAAAGAGACAGTTGAATGGACAGCTGAAGTTAAAGACCCTAGTATAGCTCAGAGACGCAACAACCTGCTTAACTGTGTGAGGCAGATTTTGGAACATCACTTTCCAAATGAGTAAGTCTGGCCTATCAAGTGGGATGATAAAGAGGTGGATGCTAGATCTAGTCATTTTAATTACCTGGATTTGTTCCACTGAAATGTGGTTGCCAGGATATTGTTGCCTGAGTTATACAGAAGACAAATGCAGATGCTATGTTCTTGCTGGTACAGAGTATAAGGATGACAACATTTTTGCAAAGTTTTCCCATTCGAGTGCTTCTCATGCAGTTCTGGATCAAAAATATTGCTTGATAGTTAGATCTTCTGTATTTGTTGCATTATCTCTGTATCTGAGGAATCCATCTTAGGTGAAAGAAAGAGACTTCGGCAAGGTAAGAGATTAAAATTGGGGATGTCTGTTTTCCTTACAGTTCATTTCTGGTTTTATATTTGTATAAATCAACATATTTAGATTATTAATTGAACATACTGCTCCACCAAATCTGACTCTTTATAGAGCAGTACAGGATTGCACAAGGCTTGAATGAAAATAGGAAAATTCAGGCTGTTTCAGACTACTTGTCTTGCAAGGGTTTTTA
>VXAV01002092.1:35888-48114 GCA_013399715.1 Alectura lathami | reverse complement strand
TACCATTTTTTCTCTGATGTAGCAGACTAGAATTTCTAAGACAATTTTTAGAAAGTCAAAGGAGGAAATGTTTTAAAGAAAAGAAAATAAATGCCATGGACAAGACAGGAAACAAATGTTATTTTCTTTTATTTGACGAAGAAACGTGAAGGAAAATGAAAAGTTTGATATTGTAGAAACATACTAATTACAATTCTTNTTTAATTTTTTTTTCTTTTGCAAAACATTTCTCCAACATACATTAAGTGGAAAAATTGCAGATTTTCCTTCAAAGATGGTTTTGGATTAATCATTGAAGGAGCAGAAGTCACATGTACTGAATTTTTCTTATTCAGTGGTATACCCAAAATACAATAGATTTCGGCAGTTTTGTTTTTGTTTTCTTTTTTTCTTTTGGCAGCGGAAAGACGAATGGAGAGCCTGACTGTGAAACCTCTACTTCTGCACTGACACAGAGTGGGCTGGAAGAAATTAATCCTGAAACTAAAGCTAAGATAGAAGAGGAAGCGTATAACAAAGGGTGAGAAGGTTCTGTGTGAACTAAATCTTAAATATTTGCTGCCAGCTGTGTTTTTATAGTATAATTCTAAATGCAAAATGTGTGCATAACTGACATGACTCCAAGAAGATGGTCACAATTGAAGCAATACGGGATACAATGCGAGCGAGTATCACTTGTATCTTCATTGTGACTGTTCACTTTCATTGTTTATGTATGTTAGCCATTCTGGGAGAGAGCAGTTATATCAGAGGTTCTGAGATGGGTGGATGTGCATATGTTGATAGCAATCAGCTTCACGATGGGACTATCCAAAACAACCTTCTAAAATGCATATTCTGAAAGGCGTGCATGGAAGTGAGCAAAAAGCTGACATCAGCTTTTGCAGTGAAGTCATATTGTTTGTGTGCCAAATGTTTTTCAAAGCCTGTTTTGGGTCAGTTAGCAGCTTTGGTATCTATCTGTTTCCAAACGTAAAGAAAAGAATTCAGTACTATGTGGAGACAAAAGCTGTGATCCCACTGCAGGATTCCACAAGTCATATATCTTTTGCACATATTTGCATCTATTCTCCAGAGAAAAATATCTAACAGGTGTTCAAAATGATTAAAAACCAATAAAGAGAAATACCAGCTTCTTCACTATGGACAAGAAGTTGTACTCTGCTGAGGAATAAAAATCACTTTTTCTTTTCCAAGCCAATTTTCTTATAGAGCTGATATAATTGTCTGTAAAGGAAGGATAGCTGTGTGGCATATTCATAATCTTTAGCTAATCTTTTGTCCAATTTCAATGCTGCAGCAAGAATGCTATTTGTTTTATGGCATGTAACAAAACATAAGGCTAGTTTTTTATTACATAGTGATGTGGTTATACAGCATGCTAGACTAAGAAAAATTCTTTGTGTGTTAAAGCTATCAGGAAGGCTTGAAGAAGACCAAAGAACTTCAGGAGCTGAAGGAAGAAGATGAAGAGACACCAAAAGAAACTCATGGTGAACATGAAGAAAGTGAAAATGACAATGAGATAAAAAACTTGAAAAGCAGGTGAGACACTGGTGTGATATGTCCATAATAGACACTTTATATTTGTGGTACCAACCAAGTGTGTTTTATGCCATTGTTTTAACATGTTTTCTTCCAGTCTAGGGATGGATATTTGGACTAACTAGTTTCACAGAATGGTTTATTCCATGTTACTGCAGCTGTAAAATGCAAAACTTTTATTTCTGATATTTCAGTTAAAATATTACTTTGATGTTTGTATATCAAAATGCTTCATCTTGATGGGGGTTGGTTTTGAGATAAAAATATTCCACAATAGTTCTTTAAATGCTAAAATGAGTCTCCCAGTAGGGATACATTGCCTCATAAAAGTTGTAATTTGAGAATCTGATGCCCATATAGTGCATATGTCATTTCCAAAAGGTCTTGACCAGTCTATTCACGGAAGAGTCTTTCAGTAGGTGCATTCATCTTGTGAATGCAGATTAACGTGAACTTCTCGGTTATGTTGGACCCTCTCTGACTTGGACAGGGACAGGCTTAGTCCCTTTAGAAGCTCTGTAAGCGTTGCAGAAAAATACTGTACCGGAGCTGAAATATCTCACCTTTCAGCAGAGGGACGCATTTATTACATACTTCTGTACCCAATGCTCTTTGCATACAGTACGGACTTCTGAATACTCCGCTGATCATATCTGAAGCATTTGTGCCTAACTGAAAAACTTTTCTGAAATTTTCAGCTCTTTTTTTAATGAGTTGATAGTGTTTCCTATGTGATTCTGCCAACCCTGTTTTTGTATACCTGCAATTTTCTGCATTTTAAAAACAAAGGACTTATCCATTACAGAAGAATTGAATACTGGACAAAGCAAATAGTATGTCTGATCCCAGGCTAAGGTAGAGATCTCCGCTTGATCCCAAGGGACTCATTCCAAGATTATTCTGATCATAAACATCTATTAATTTGGAATTTCAGCCATGTTCAGAAGGGCAGCCATCTCACTATTGTGAAACTCCACAGAGGAAATGTTCAGAACACGTTATATTTTTTATCTTAATTGAGCAAGCTATGAACAAAGCAGAATTTTAAATTGTGTCAAGCTCTGAGGTCTGCCAGTTGAGTTAGGAGAAGGAGAAGCAAAGGTTATGGCTAGGCAAATGTCTGCAGTCATCTTGCCAATATGACCCGTATTTGAACGTCCAACCGCACTTGAAAGAATTTGTGTGTTTCTTTCCTGACAGTATGCTTTTATTTGGAAAAAAAGTGATGCATGATACATCTATGAAACTTATCAAGTTCAAAGGTTAAGGTAATCAATTTGCATATGATTAATATAAAACAGTTTCCTTTTCATTTTACAGCAGACTTGAAGTCATCATTAATTATTTATACATACTGTACCCCAAACTCTGTAAACACTGGAATGTGATGTGGCTTGTAGTGGCTGCGATAATCATTTTTGCCGTGGTTTTGGGAATCTACCATTCATACAACTCCTGTGATGAAACATCAGAGGGACCTGAAGCGAAAGCCAGCTGTTCTGCTGCCCATCAACGTTCCTGGTGGAACTCAGGATTTCAACATGAGCAACGCACTGAACAATAAAGGAACAACATGTATTTATGGTACCTGAGAGAGCACAGTATTAGCACACTGTTGTTAAAGCTAGTGTTTAGTCATATTCATAGTTGTTATATGTCACCTGTTACACAAGTGTGTTACTCCGCTTCATCAGTTTAGGGGTTACGTGGTGAACATAGCTCGCCAAAATGGTAATCTGGTAAATAATTCTGCTCTTCCTCTTACCGTAAATGACTGATATGGTTCAACTAATACTGAATCACGATAAGGCTGTGGCAGTAATCAGCAAACAGCAAGACATTTAAAAGAAAGATTTGCACAAGGTGTTGACATTTCTCCTATGATTTTGAAGGATATGATTAAAACCATATTTGCAGTTAGTGTTTTACTACTCATTTCCTGAATTTTTTGTTGTTTTTGTAGTTGTTGAAGTATTAATGACATTTAAGTCCTTTAAGTTTTAAAAGTCTAATTTTTTTTTTTTAATTAATGATAATTGGTTAGAAACAAAAGGCCTATGGGAGATTCAAATTACTTGATCAGACCAAATGTTTTGCAGATACTGTAATTTCCTAGGAGGAATTATCTGTGTGATTTTTTTAAATGGAATACTAAGTACATGCATACATGTGTTTTATGATATACTGTAAGAATGGGACCATCTCTATTTTTGAATGGTATATACAAGAAAACCTAAAATGAGGTCTAGGTGGCACAGTTGATATTGTCCAATCTGGAACCTTGTAAGGTTTCAAAGTGATGTGCTTTGCAATGGATTTTACTACTCATTTGAGCAGCAATGCAGTGTATACCACTCAGTTACTGAAGATTATGGCAAAAATTAATTGCCATTTAGAAGCAATTTTAGAAGTAATCTTTCTTCAGAAGATTAGATGGATTGACGAAGTCCAAAATATGTCAGTCTTGGATATGGAAAGCATATCCAATCATTAAAAAATGAAGATATTCAAATTTTTATTTAATTATCTAGACCTGCCCATAATCACAGATTAGGATGATCATGGTAAATGGATTCTGCCCTATTGCTAACACTAGAAATTGGTATCCTTTGAGATCTGCACTATGTCAACAAGAGCATGAAAGCAGTGAAGACTTTAAAGAGGTCACTGCATGTTTTTAGTAGTTCGTTTTCAGAATCTGATGCCAAGTGTGTAACTCTTCTGATGTGCTTTCACAGGTAAACTACCATGTCATAGCAGTTCTGCCTATTTGGGAGTTATGAGTTCTTACCAAGAAATGTGAAAAACTGAAATTTTTAGACATAAGTAATTTCAAAATGGTGAAGCCATTGTCCTAGCAAAGAAGTTCACAGCTAAGAGTGAGACCAAAATGCATGTCACTTAAGATGAACCGTATGAACCTGTTGAACACCACTTTTGACTGAAGATGAACTACATTTATCTTTCCATAGCTATATGCTTGATTCTAACCACCAAATCAAAATCAGTGTGACACTTGATTGCATTAATGTGCTTGCAATTTTTTGGCAACTTCTGACTGATTAACAGGTCTGCTCACTGAAGAATAAGGGTATTATGAAGTACTGTAATTTCAATTCAGATGCAGTTAGTGTGGGCTTGCTTTCTTTTGGTGTAAACAATGCAGCTCAAGCTAACTAGCAAAGAAAACAGGTTTCTGACTCAGTCGGAAATTTAGTTCACGTATTTGGCGCTAGTACCAAATGTCCTCCTGCTGAATTCTGTTTGTTGCATCTTTAGCTACATTTTTCTTAAAATAATATTACACCGAGAAAGGACAGAGGGAAAAAAATGGTAGACCACTACTAGCTTTGTAGGAAAAAAAAAAAAAATCTATAAGCAGTTGGAAGGTTTGGTTTTTATTTTATATGTATATATATATATTTTTTTTTTTTGAGGAATAGAATAGAATGTTTCAGAAAGTTCAGAAAGGATAATGGGAAAGTGTCATTTGGTCTAAAATTGTAATTGCTAATTAAGACAGAAGAGAGTTTCCTGCAAATTACTTGGTATATGTTTGGTTCAGTTAGAATATCTGACTATGAAGAATTACTGTGACATTTCACATATTTTTACTATTTAAAGAAACTTGTCAGTGGCTTTCTCAGTATTTGTTTATTAGAACCAGCTTCTTCAACTTAATTTTTTTTTTAGAAATAATGTTGATAACATAACAAGGCAATAAAAAATTCCAGGCAAATAGTCCTGAAACTTCAGAATCCACTATGCCAAAAATTATGGCGCATACTTGGTTATGTGACTACAGATATGTTGGAGCATACTGAGGAAAAATAGTTAACAATGCCTTTAATTGAATTAATTTGCTCTTATTCACCTTTGCACTGAAGTTCATCCAACACCTAATTTTCAGTACATGTAGAAAGTTATTGATTTCAATTGGGCTCTTCAAGTGCTTACTGTTGAGCATATGCTAAATTTTTGTTGGTTAGTGGGTGAACAAGGTCTTCATCCTCTTTTGGAATTCAGCAGAGTGGCTTTTCATGGACTTGGTCCACAATGACAAATTTCCATAAGTAGATGTACTGATTGGAACTGAGCTACCTGCATGTCTAAGGCAAGTACAACTTAGTCAAAAAGTTGATAATCGTTATGGGGAATGGACTGAAAGAAGTAAAGGGTTTCTATAAGGATTAAAACATGAAGATAAAGCTGATGAATATATTTATTTTTTTTCTGATACACCTACTGTGAGCATACTGTCCACTGAAAATAATGGACCACAGTGACTAACAGCACATTAATTGTTTTTGCTTGTACCTTTCAGTTAATCAGTCAAGACACCTTTTTTGGTAGAAAACTAGATTGCAGACAAAAACTATTCTAAATGTAGGGTTTTTTTTCTGTTGGATATTAGTTCTCTTTATCTGTTTAGAAAAAAAAAAGAAAACACAAAAATAATAACTCTTCTGAGTGCAGAGATCACATCAGAAATAGTTCTGTTATTTATACTATTAACACTGAAATAGATTTTTGAGGTGCAATATTTTTTTCTTTTTTGCTTTAACAAGACACGTTTATTGTTTCTCCTGCACAGCACAGATGTTTCTAGTAAAAAGAATTTTAAAAGGACACTATTTTTGTGTATCATATTTAAATTTGTAACATTGTAAAATTTTGCACCAGTGTGCTGGTATTGTACTGTATAGTATCACATACTTGAGTTTTGAAATAAAATTATCATTTCAAAGTCCTCAATGTTGCTACCTTAAAGATTTATTATTCACATGTTCTCTGTCTCTGTATTAATGAATATGCTCTTCTGAAATGGCATTGCCTTGTCTACGCTGCTTTATGTGGTCTCATGTTACACATACCAAAGATCTTTTTCTTAGTCTTTCAGTTCTTCAGAGAAATGATGTAGAAGAAGCAAGCAAACTCCCATTTCATTAGAGAAAGTGTTTGTAAGCAGGGTCATCCTTGTCATATCCTAAAAACAAGATGAGAGAGGAAGTTGAAATATCCTGGAGAGAGTTTTACTCCTGCTTCAGAGAGAGGCTGCTTGTCATTGAGGAGATTGAAGACTGAAAGCCACAAGGGAGATCTGTAACCAAAGGAGGCTGAGTGAAAGGTCAGGATTCTTTATCTGAGTTGTATTCCTGTTGGCTTGGGAGTTCTGGGAAGCCTGGGCTTTTTGAGGAGCTGAACTGCCAGATCAGCGTGAAGGAGACAATGCTCAATTTCCACAAAGAATACAAATGTCACTGCTGCATTTCTGATGGTCTCTTTCAGGGACACAAACTCTGGGACAAAGGTAATCTTGAAAGGAATGGCTGTTACCAGGAAAAGAGACCCTGATATTTGTATTTTCCATATATACGTGCATTTTCCACATATACCTCTTTTTCTTCTTAACTTGTTCCTATTTGTATTGTTCAGGCTTCAAGGTTCCTTTAGAAAGGATTGCAGAGAACAGTTAAGACTGTTCTCCCCAGAGCAAAAGTTTTCACTTTAGCAATAATCATCAGCTTTTTGAAACATTTCTGAATATCATGGCATGAGATGATGGTAATTTCCTTACAGCTTACAATAATTTTTTTGGTCAAAGGCTAATTAAATTATTTAGCAAAGAATTGGGCTTTTTTGCTCACGTATGTGAAGATAAAGACGCATAAACATCTTAAAAGCCTTTTGCAATGTTACAGTCCAGATAAGTTATCTTCCTTACAGGTTTGGAACAGCTGAAATGCAAAAAGGAAGAAACTGATCATAAAAAGGTTATTCAGTCTCATTTTGTCATTCTATTTTTTTTTTCTTCCTCTCCTAGCTTGTATTTTGCTCTTACAAAACCATGTTGAAAGAGCTTATATTTTCATTCAGTTTATCCAAAGTGTTTGTCACTTTTTCCAGCCAAAAATCCCACTAATCATCAGTAATACGGACAGAGTTTGACTAAAGGAATTTTGCACAGTGAGAACAATTGGCACAAAGTAGCAAACCTTGAAAGGACAATTAGTGTGCAGTTTTAAGATGTATCTCTTTAGAAATCCAACTTTTGAATTAGTTATTGTGGTAGGAAATATTTAGCAGTCCAAGGTAATGGAGATGGTAAGGTTTTGGTTAATATTATTGTACAGTCACAGAACGCTAGTCCATAAGAACAGCAGAATAACTAGTAGTTTCTCCTGCGTCATGAATGCAAGTGAATCCACTTAGAACTTGCTTCAGTTGAAAGTCTGATTGCAGTATTGCAGATTGCCATCGCTACGTTGAAGCATGTAAGTACAGTACAACAAAGGTGTGAATAGAAATTGGAGTAAGACATTTGTCTTCAGGTCTCAAGGAGCTTTACCTGCATTCAGTTCCAAACCACAGCCCAAACACCACCAAATTTTCTTTTCTTTGTTAGTAATGGAGACATAATTTCATTAAACATAGCAGCATCTGCTGCTTGGCCCTGTAGATGTCTATGTTGGAATATCCACAAAACCATGGTATATGCTGCTGTAAGAGGTGGGACCTGTGACACATTTCTCTGCTAAGACTTCCTGAAGGTTTTCTAAGTTTGAGCTGCCAGGATTATCTGTGGTTTGAATCTGTCTGTTGCTATCACTGTTTATTGGAACATCACAAAAGGCAACAGTGATGGGGTTGGCTCTCACCACTGTCCCTATACAGTCTCACAGGGAATCCTATTTATGGTAGCGTATCTACAGATCTGTTCAAAAGCAAGTATCAAATTACCTCTGCGTTATGGTACCTATCTTTGCATTGGAACTGAAAGGCGAAGATAAAAAGCAGTACATCATGGCAAATAGGACAGTGGGGAATGGATGCCCTTCTAATTCCAGAATAAAATTTAAAAAATAATAATTTTCTTCCCCAGTATGACTGTCTGCCTTGCTGTGATACAAAAGATAATTAATTTGTTTAACAGATGAATAGACAATGTGAGTAATGTATTGTTAGTCAGTAAATCAGGAAAAAAATAGAAAAACTTCTTTCAGAGTGTTTACTGACTTAGCAGTCTAACAGTCTTATCTTCCTTCCTCAGCTGTGTTTTCCGAGTCAGCAGTAGTTAAATTTTCCAAAAAATCCTACATGAAACTGTAAAGAGTGATTAGGGATTTCCAGTCAGTGACATCACCTTTGAGTGGGACGGTCAACACTTTTGCTCTGACATTCTTTCTATGAAGCAGGGCAGTGACAGCTGAAGTTGCTTTCAAGAAGTCATCTCAAAGACAATCTCAAAGGTGGTCTGACAGTATCCAATATCTTAACTCTTCTCTGCACAGAAGAAAATCACCTTGAATTTCTCAATTTTCTGAGTTCGTGACAATGACAACTAATTTTGGAGTTACCTCAGCAGTGTTATCAGTCTGGGTTATGACATTCACAGCTCAAAATTACTTTATAACAGGTATGTAAAGTTTCACCTTTTAAGATATCCTAATTAAACAGTGAAGTACTTGAAAAAAATAGGTAGATCTTCACGAAAATGGGGAAAAGGGGAGTGTGTGTAAATAGGTTTGCTGGCATTGGAAACCACAGGCTTTTCATAATATAGTGCAATGAAAAATACTCTTAACATATAGGTGAGGACTTCATTGTTAGACTAATTATTTGGTAAGCTCAGCTGCTGTCTAAGTGCTACAGAACTGCTTGTCCTAAAATTTTGGTCATGCATTTAGAATTAAATTCACAACCACTGAAATGTGACTTTATTTAATGTTATTTAATATAGCATAGCAAATAATTTTGTGCCATCCTCAGAGAGCAAAGTGTGTATGAAACCAGTTCTGTGCATCTGTGATAAAATGCTATCATTAATGCAGCTTTTTGCTCTGATTTGGCAATATCCTGATTACCTCTTGATTTGCAAAATTGAAGGAAATGTGTACAAGGATGTTGCAGTTCATCTCCAGAACAGGCATGCTTGTCTCTGGTTAATACAATGCAGAAGCTCGTATTTTATTTGAACTATCTGAAAAATTAACATAAGGAATTGCCAACTTCAGTTTCATCATACAGTTCTTAGATAACCCACTTCCCTCAAATATTATTGTATGTTCCAATCTTTCGAATCCGGGTCATACAATACCGCTTTCTTCTGTAAGTTAGGAAAACTTGGATGCCTCCTAACCCCAGTAGCCACTAGAATATCTGCAGGTAGCAAATGTTTTCACACATTTCACTGCAGTTTGCAAGGAGTAAATGTTTGTTCTGCCTGTGTAAAAGAACATTACGTCATCATTGCGGATAATTGATTTTCTTATCTATTGAAAGGCTTCTGAAGGAAACCTGGCCTTGAGAGATGTAGATGCTTGACTCGAGTCCTGTTGAAATTCTACATGATTGGAGTAGTTGCTCATGCACCCTCTACTCATTGGCCCAAGAGCTCCAGTTAAGCTCAGGGCTGATCCTTATGCGCCTTGGAGCTGTGTTGTAGTATGCCTGTGCCCGGTCCTGCCCACTTCTCTACCAGCTTACTGCCTGGGCTTCACCCATGGAGTTGAGGCATGTGTTATAGGTAGTACCTTTCTCTTTCTGTTCCCACATGGACTTTCTGGCTGAACCCTGTATCTGACACATTGTGTTGCTCTCCGCAGAGAGGCTGCCACAGACCTGCCACAGTGTGGCCCTGCTTGGGTGCCGGGGGATTGTGCCCTGGCTATGGGATACAGTCCTGCCTGTGCTGTGGTCACCTTCAGGTCCCTGCCCATCTTTTCTTGTGGAGCAGCCTTATTCTTGCTGCTCCCTGACATCAGCAGCCAAAGTAAACTCTAAAAAATCAGAGTGAGGGCTTTGGGCAAGGCAAAGAGAGAGAAACAGCTTCTCCAAAAAGCAAGAAGAGAGCTGATGCACAATGAAACCAATAGCCACACCCTACACAAATTATTTTCTTCCTGTCCTGTGACAAGTTTGTCCTGTTGTAAGATTCTTCCGTCTACTTTTTCCTTTCTGAGTAAAACAGTTTTCTCATAAAAGACCCAAACACTGAGGAAGATATTCAGTTATTAACAGATTAACTAAATAGACCAAAGCTTAAACGACAGCTGTGGGCAACTTATGACAGGTGACTTGTCTCCTATACAAACTGAGTCATCTTTAGCACAGAAGTCAGAGGTGATTTAAGAAGTGATGAAAAGTCTTGAAGAGGTTACTCTTCTCTTTCTTGATTTTTCTCTTGTTGTAAAACCATCTAGAGATCTAAATCTAAATGCAGATTGAAGCTAAAGACTTTTCCAAAACATTCCTTTTACTTTTCTACTTTGTTTCAAAATGCTTAGCAAATTCTAAGGTAAAATTTTGGCTGATGCCCTACAATTTTTTTGTTAATGCTTTAGACTTAACTTTCTGGTACTAAATATTTATTGTGCTATATATCTATTATACAATTTTCACATTATAAATATTTGTCTTGTAATTGAATGACTAAAGACTGTAACAGTTTACAAGTGTCTAGCCAACTTTCTAAGGTTTCAGGAAATTCCATTCAGTCAGCTGCTTGACTATTTTTGAAATCTGTAAAGTTAGTCACTGATAAACTTCCACTCAACATTACATTTAAAAAAAAAAAAAATTATATTAGTTCAAATCTAAAGATAGGGAAATAATTTTCTAATTAATGAGTAAGAGTGAAGTCTAAGTATAAAAAGTAGTGAGGGAAGAAAGCAATTAGGATAAATCCTAGAGGAGGAATGGGGGCTTGAAAATTATGGAGGAGGAATTGTGGTACATGCATCAGCAGCTGAAGGGGAGAGGAAACCAGAAAGTTCTCAAGAAGACTGGGAGAGTTCCTTGTTAGCAAAAGAAAATCAAGAAAACTTAATGCTGGAGCACCTGTCTGACACTAGGAAGTAGCTTGACCAAACGGAAGACATACGGGAGGACACTCACCAAGACACACTGGCTGAAAGGAAGACATTTGACAGTAACAGAAGAAATGTGACACCGTGAATGATCTTCGTGCTGGGATTCCTTGGATAGACTTGGGGTCCTTGATAGCTAACACACACATCTTCGCTGAGCAATGGTGAATCTCCAGATCGTGGATCTCTGAATCCTCATGCAACATATTTGGCCAGGCCTGGGTGTAGCCATGATTTGGCTATGGGGGTGCTCAGGTGTTCACTGGCTGCTGTGTGACTGGGTCTGCACCATACCAGAAAGTGCTAGTGGGAGGCCATAGCATCAGCAGCTGCTGAGATAGACCTGCCACTTTCAGTGATTGCTCAACCCAGCTTTTAAATCTCATTAAACTAAATGTAAGGACAGCAGAGATGATCTTTTACCAGAAGCTGTTTCCAACCCCACCACAGGCGGTAGAAGCAGGAGTTGAAAGCCTGTCTTTGTTTATGTCCTCTACACAAGCTTAGATGTCTTCTTAACCCCTTCTCAATGGTGGGAGTGGCTGGACTGCTAGTTCTATCATTTCATTCATAAAATCCAATTTAACCTCTGTTGCTAAGAAGTGGTATGGTGGAGCAGCAGGTGTTGTTTCATTTTTTTCCTCCAGTGCTTGTGGACTGCCAAATGTCTGACGCACAGCTTTCATGAAGTTTCATTAGTGTACACAGGTGGTGGGTGCACAGAGTCTGTGAAGGATATCCAGCAAGGAATTAACATCCATGGGTGTTGGTTATCTGAAATGTTTGCAATGAAATGTTGAAATAGTTACAAG
>VXAV01002092.1:0-17179 GCA_013399715.1 Alectura lathami | reverse complement strand
TTTATCACTCCAGGATTAGAGCTGCATTCAGAACTGTTGGCCAGTCTTCTTCATAAAGAAATTTTGAGACAAAAAGTGGGTACCAGAGGTCTCATCCGATGAACATGATGTTTCTTGGAGTTCTCAATGCGTTGTTTTTTTTTTTGCTGATTTCTTTGTTGTTGTTAGTTTATTTGGGGGCATTTTTGGCCAGAAAGAAATCATAAATGAAAAATACTCATTTCTCTGGCTTTCTAACAGGAGTGATCGTCACAGGAGCTGTCCTGTCTGCCGCCGCCAAGTAACTGGGGCAAGTGATTCTTGGGTGGTTTCAGATGCACCTACGGAAGACGATATTGCTACTTACATCCTTAACATGGTAGATGAGGCAGGCCAGCCTCACAGGCCCTGACACTGACCAACAAGCTGACAGTAGCAGAAGCACTTGAAGCTTTTGTTTTCGCAAACATCTGGTTTTACCTCTTGTTGCTGTTCTTCCGCAGTCTCTTTTACTTCTCTTCTTGGCTGCAGTGAATCTACATTACACTTGCCAAACACATGGTACATGAGCCAGTGTGTTTGCAGTCTTAATAATTAATGCGTACTTTCAGTGCACTCTGATCATTAACAAAGGTTGTTTTAACAATAACGTTTGCTGTTAACATTTTGACTACTACATGAAGCTATTTACAGTAGCACAGCTACAACTGCTAACTGCTGTTTGAACGTCATGGTGTGCTGCTACAGAACATGCACCATGTCAGATGGATTGACCTCACAGCTCTGACCCTTAAACGCAGTCCCCTTTAGATTCATGACAAATATGGATAAAGATGAGTTAGGACTAGTGATTACTTATTTGAAATTTTACTGCTGAAACTTGAAGGCATCGCACTACCTGTTCTTCAGTAGCCAGTTATTGCTGCTTTTAGTATTTACAGATACTGATTTCAATCTGATCTGCCACAAGTTTTGGTATTAATTATATAAAATCTGTTTTCGAGGGTGTAGACATCTATGTAAATGTGCATTTCCCTTTATTCTTCTGACTAGGTAATCTCTTACTGTATATATATATATATATATTCTTTAATTTGATATNTTAATCACTTCCTGTCTATTTTTGATCAGGAGCAGCCAGAATTATTTTTAAACATTAGGCATATCTGAAAGGAATGACTTTATTCAAATTAGCAGTTAAGTTGTAGTTTAGTCTGGTGCTGTGGCTTTATTTGCTTCTTGGGAGGTTTCCAAGTGATGAAGTCAGGCGTACTAAGGATTATTAGGTGATAAGCTGAGGTGCTGTGCTTTGTATCCACACATGCAATATGCTTTTATGTAGCAGAGGGAATTTTCTACTTCAGTAATAGTTACGTTGCTTGCATTGAGATAGGTATGTGACNTTGAGATAGGCATGTGACGTGGGAAAAGGGCCATCGCAACTGGAGTGCAGCAGTGTATTGCTCTGTCTAGCAGAGAGCGGAGTTTTGGTAGTCTAAGACAAATTGTCATCGTTAGTATTCAGGAAGCGGCATCTAAAGCCTTTCTGGCTTAAATAATATTGTGGAAACCAACTGCTGTTGTAGAGCGTGAATATATGTATTTTCGATAGTAACAAAGACTATTCTTCTATCTTGAGGCTGTTGAGTGAGAAATACTCCAGTGTATCTTCTGAGGGAATAAATCTGAGCATAAATCTTGCTTATTGAAAGACTGGATTTTTAATTGCCATAGTTGTTAAAATTCAGTGATGCCATAAGACTAAGGCCTTTTGTCAGGGAGTAGTTCTCAACTAAAAGGCATATGCACACACAGATATGCAGATTTGGGTTATTTTTCTTAATTGGCTATGAAAGCATTTAATTACATCAGTGACGAAATCTTGGGAATTTCTCTACTATACTTGTATTTCTTAAGGAACATGCACAGCACATAGCATCCATCTGATCTCGGCTTATGGTGCAGTCATCAAATTTATCATAAGACATTTGGACAGATAAGCAAAGTACACTTGTTGTGTGAATCATCTGGAGGCCAAGATGGCATAAGGTGAAAATTTCTATGTAACTATTTAAAAATCTGTTTATGAATGTATATAGCTTAGAATTATTTTTCCCTTTGTTAATCCTTTGATATCAGGTATTCAGAAGATGTATGGGCTGTTTGGTTAGGCACTTGTTATTTGGGCTGAAAATTAATAACAGTCAGGGATTTTCCACTAAAATATTTGCAAATACTCTTAATCACGCACCAGTTTGCTTTGTTTGCTTTTTGAGCTTGCATTAACCCATATTCAGAACTTTAAAATAACATTTGAATTTTTAAACTTTTTTTATATCACTGGAACAGAAAAAGCATCTAAATCTGCTTCAACTAACTTAGTTTTCAAGTATTTTGAAAATTATACTTCTGAACTGAGATTTTCTAAGTTGACTTTCTGCTGAGAACTTACGTGAACTTAAAATGTAATTTTGTAATTAATGCAAATAGGTTGTTAACTGTAGCATAATAATACTTGCAAATATAATGCAAATATTCAATAGTGAAAAATAAACTTTGTATTCTGTACAGCTTTTTTAATTAAGTTGCTTATAGCTCACGTTGTGATGTAGGTACTGTAATGTGTGCCTTGTAAAATATCTGTACTGTATGTTATGTGGGATCGTAGGTACGTTAGCACTGAAGACCTGGCCATTTGGTACAGGGGGTATTTCCTCATCTGAAATAGTGGATTTAGCAAACAGTTTTGGAAAAGGAATCACACTGGCAGGGACATGGGAATGGGTTCCAGAAGCTAGACCTTAAAATGTGAACTACTATGAGTAACTATTGGTGGGGGGCATTAGAACTGAAATTTCTTGTGCTAAAGTGACGATTTCTTACAGATTTAATGTGAAATTGTAATATAAGCATTATAGATTGTATTAATAGCTAAAGACATTCCAGTATATTAAAATTTGTGTATATCAATTGTGCAATAAAGTTACTTTGGAAGAAATATCGTAGTCTTTCAAGCTTGAGGAATCTCTTAGCTTTACTACCACAGAAGTCTGGAAACAATTATCATCTAAATACAATTCCGTCATGCAGATGGTATGGTTCAATGTCATTATATGGGTCAGAAGTTCTTTAACTGCCAAGTGTGATACTAGCAAGGTAGCTTAAACGTATCTCTGCAGAAGGACTCTGATTCTTTATCTCAAAGTAAATTTGTCACAGAATAAATAAATTGGAATATTCTGGAGTGACAGAAACAAGCAAACCTGTGCTTCTTAAAAGGACAGTGTTGAGCAGTTTTAACTTAAAAATTATATTGTTGGAAAAGCCTTCTCAGATTTTTCCTGTTTGTGATTGTTGTTTTGTTTTTCCATAAAAATTGAAATGCGTAATTAATGTGTTTTCTCCGTCTAGTTACTTGGTTTATCTGTTTGGAGCATTGGAAGCCAAGTGAGAAATGAGAGAGGAATTCATTAACAGATCAGGAAATTAAAAATGTCAAAACTTAGCAGCTGACAGAGGCACCCAGAGGTGGCTGTACTTGAAGAACTGACAAACATTTTTGTATTTTCTCTTTCAAGAGCAGGCAATCATTATACAATCAGTATAACACACTTTTTTTTAATATATATAAAGTGGTAAATAGCATATTTACCTTTCCTTCTATCTTTCTTTTTAAAGATAATTCTGTATAATTACAAAAGTTTTCTAATCCATACACATCACAATTCTGGAAATAGGGCAGAGCCCTGAGATCCCTGTGCTCTAGGTTTGAAACACTTTGTCCTGCTGAATCGTGGGACATGAGCCTCCTCAAGGTGCCTTAAAATGCTCATTGTAATTGGGAACTGTGTGTTAAACTGTCTGGCCTTAACTCTTGCTGCTGCACATACTCTTTATGAAATACACATTCTGCAGTTCCTGAATTATTGCTCTTGTTCTTCATGCATGGTAGCTTGTGTAAAAAAAAAAAATAAAATAAAATAAAGGGTTTGTATAGAGAGACGTATTTTAATCAATTTGTATAGAGGGATGCATTAAATCTTTGTTTTCTACTGAAGGAAGTAATTTGTATTAAACTCTTTTCCTCAAAAGTCATCTTTACTGCAGCAGAATGTTTATGTTGATACCAACTATTTATTTAATTTGTCACTTACAGGCTTGTTAGTTTTGTGCTTTATTTTGTCAGATGAAGCTGTTCTACATACTGCTTAAATTGTTTAAACTGTGAGTGTCGGAACTGCTTTCCTGCTCCCAAATTCAAGCGTTTCGACTCCCAGTTCAGCTTCAAGGTGAGGCCCCAATGTCAGGAAGAGTTGCAGTATGCCCTACTCAGATTTCTACTCTGGATGAGCAGGGAACTAAAGTACAGGGTGGGCTGCCCTGCTGTACAGTTTCAGTGCAGGACGTGGTGCCAGGTGTTCTGTTGGTGTGAAGCAGCGCAGCTGGTTTTCATTAACACTGAGTTGCTCTGAGTCAGCTAAACTTTTAGCTCCCTTTCCTAAATAATCCTGAACATTTTCTGCATGTCCACTGTTTTTTTCAGTTTTCATGCTGCAGTAATCCTTATTTTTGGTTTAATCTTCTCTAATGCTAACATGTTGCCCAGAGAGGTGGTGGATGCCCCATCCCTGGAGACCTTCAAGGTCAGGCTGGACAGGGCTCTGAGCAACCTGATCCAGCTGTAGGTGTCCCTGTGCACTGCAGGGGAGTTGGACTGGATGGGCTTTAAGGGTCCCATCCAACTCAGACAATTCTATGAATTATATTGCATAGTTTTTTAGTTCTACTTAAAATGCAGAGATTTGGAGCCGCTACAGTTTTATTGAGATGTGTACACACACAAAAATCCTAAACATATTCTTTGTCATTTATTTGTTTAATGTTTTATGCTTTCACAAGAGCCAAAGATAAACATCATTTAACCCAGGCACAGAAGGTAAAAGCAGTTTTTACAGACATCCCTCCCCATGTATTTTCAGGCTGATATGTTAACTAGGCAACTATAATAGAAAGGTTTGACCACAAGTAAAGAACAGTGACATAAATGAGAAGGTAAGACAGCTCTGGTGTGAAGAAAAAACTGTATTACACAGTAGCAGAGTAAATGCCTGAAGTTTACTAAAGTACTGTAAGAGAATGGAAGAGGATCACTAGAAATGGCTGAAATGGAAATTCATATATTTTAATTATCAGGTAGCCATAATTAACCATGTTAGGTGAAAGTGTAAAATGCTGTGAGCTACCAGATTTAAGGAAGTCTTGAATAATGTTTCAATATTAACACCAGTGAAATGATGAGGAAATAGGGTATTCTCCCATTCTGAAGCATTCTTCCCAGCACCACTGAATCACCACCTCCGGTGATGTTCTTCCAGGCCCCTTCCATTTTCTCTTTGAGTAAAGCAAACAGTGGTGTGACCAGGTCAGATCTTAACGCTGTCTGTGGATTCAAGATCAGCCATTTGCTCCATCTTTTGGTCGAATGAGTGTGTACAGCAGTGTTCGGATGACATGAACACTTCAGTGCTAGATCAGTCCCTAATTACAATACAGGTCCGAAGACTGCAAGGTTATTTGAAACAGTCACACATTAGAACAAAATTGCAACTTAAAAAAAAGCTCAAGTTCCAGAACTGCACCTGAGAATCAGTAACATTTGCCTAATTAAAAGATGAGCAAAAGAGTAATGGATGCTTGGAAGGACATGGCTTTGTTTCCCTAAATACAATGCCATTTGCTCAATTTATCCTTGAAAGCAGCACCCAAGGATGCACTGAAAGCAGAATTTGTCGTAATGTCACTTGTCTGTTAGTGTTGTTGTCAAAATCTAGATTACTTGCTCTTAACAATGTCAAATCGTTCTGGTTGTGTTGTTTTCTAAGGAGCTACCAACGTGTTAGAACTTGATGCTTTTGAGGTAAGGGAAGCTGAAGTGGTATTAAACATACAGGAGTTTGGTATGTTATGAAAACTAAGAAATCTAAGTGACAAACAAAAGACACACGAATGGCAATCCTCAGGTGAAACAACCCGAGTAAAGCCGTGATTATGAGATGAGACATACTTAGAAGTTAAATTCTCCAAACCAAGCACGTTGCTGGCTCAGACTGGATAGAGGTGCTTTTCTTAGGTAAATGATGGTGTGTTTATAGAAACTTCCTAGTAAGTTGGACTAATGAAGCCGAGACTTCCCCATTTTATGTAGCCAAACCACTATTTTCAGGTCATTGTAAGAAAATCAGATCCTGACAACGCAATAGGTGAGCTGCTAAAATTTCTAACAGTGAGGCCCCAATAGGTGGTGTTGTCTGTGACCTTAGCACAGCTTTATGTTACACGGCCGAGCAGTACAGCACTAGTTCACAGGATTTCTAGCTGCACAAGGAATACAAAAAATGGCAGTAGTTGAGCATTGCAGACATTAGGCTGGATGGCTGAAGAGCTAAAGGCAGGTCTGCCACCACCTGTCTGCAGCCTTATTTTGGATTAAGAATTCCTTTCCTAGCCCTGCAAGCACTGCAGCTCCCCAGATGGCCAGAAGTCTGTTCCTGTGCTCCAGGGCTCCCTTAGGAAGCCTTACTTCCAGGCTGCTTCCTCAGGGTCTTTTTTCAGAGTGCTGGCTCTTACAGGGCTCATAACTGTAGGCAATGATAGGGAATTCTTCCTTCCCTCACTTCACTATTTTCCTGCAGTTACCATTCAGGAGAGCAGGTACATTAAAATATATATATATCCTTGAAAGTATTGCTTTCAGCTTCTACAGCCTGAGGAGGAGAGTGTGTGTCTTCAAAAACTACAGCTGCTTATGCCGTTAGTGGTGTGTTTAGTACTGGTGATATCACCAGCTCTCCTTTCTGCAGTTACAAGGGAATTAAGTTAACGGATGGAATTTTGGACTTACAGATACTGGCACTCTGGTCGTCCCTAGCCTTGAAATCTTTTTTTTGCTGTAAGACCACTTTCAGCTCCTACATTAAGGAGTTACTATTGTGTGATATTATTACCATCACTCCTTTCCAACTGAAGCAATGCTTTGTCTTAAGAAGGGTGTTCAAACTGGATAAAAGAGTTGGAAGTGATAAATGCTACATTAGCTACATTTTACCAACCACACCATCATAAATAAAAAGTTTTAACATAAAATGATTAAAATTTACCTATTTCAAGTGGGCTAGCTTCTATATCAATAGATTGAGGCTTCTCATTCAGCTCTGGCTAAAATACAAACTAACACAAATTTGTAAAAAGACATCAGAAGTAGGGCCGGAACCCAGGTCTGGGGTTTCTGCCACTGATTCATAAGAACACTTTCACTATTGAAGTAAAAAATTTCTCTTTACATGCAACCAAATTATCTGCGTAAATTTCCAAATAATTTGAGCTGGCATACCCACATACCCTGATTAAAAAGCAATAAAAATGTGTTCTTAACTTACACGGCAAAGTTTCCATCATGTAATTACACTTATTACAATGCGTAATAGTGATGATTGACACCAGGTTTTCTACATATAAGATCAAAAACGTGTAATTTGCTGTTCTTCACAGCCATTCCACATTACCACAGGAAGTAACTCATTAGTCATTAAATGTGACTACCATATTTTGAGTTCTCTTGTTTTCCAGTTTAACTGCTGAAATGTTAAGGTAAAAATTGTGTCTGGACTCTTTCCAGAATGAGAGGGTAGCTTCAGATTACACAGCCTATACAATGCGTTAGTGGATCAAGGGTTTAACTTCCAAGAGATAAGTGCCACAATTGCTTCTGAGACTAGCAGGACAAAACCAGGCACATGTGTTCTGTCAGCATCTGCAGTATCCCAAGATGCATCTTACAGGTGCGTTATCGATGATCTACAGTTTAGCAAGCTACAACACAGTGCACAACTGAGACACTATGAAACAAATGATACATGATTTTGAGTTTGCATATAGTATTTACAGCAGCCTTAGAAAGCCTACTGTTTGCAGAAACCGGAATTTTTGCAATGAAAGTAATGCAGTAAAAGATAACAGCTAATGCTGTTTACCTTCCATAGGTACTCTATTTTTTCCACACGGTTCAGTTACATCTTGGTAGCATCAAACACGGATGATTCAGTATTAATTAGCGTCTCATCCTGCGTGGGAGTGAAATGCTCTGGTTTCTGTGAGTTTGTCACTACTTTGACAGAGTAGAAATCTCTTCTGTTCTCATAGCATCAGACAGGAAACTAAGTTCATTGCACAGCGTCTCGTACCTGAAGGCCATCCGGATCTGTGCAACATTTGTCTTTCGAATGTCATTTCCCTCAGGCCCTTCTTTACAGTAGTTCACCCCTAAGAATTTCTGTTTTTCCTGTGAACAGGATTAAACATAAAGGAAGAAGTCGGGTCAACTGCTTTGATTTATCACATACCTGAACATAGTTGTATGAGTCTGGTGCAAATGAAAAGAGCAACATCAGCCAGCTGGCCACTGACCTTTAGCTCAGGGTCTTAACCACTCTGGGAGATTTTAAGGCCAACATTTATATATGTAATTACTCTCAGCACTGCTATTAGTTTAGCTTGCTGAAAGCCACTGTGTTGGTGTTCAGTCTTCATTACTACGTCTTTCATATGAGAGGTCAAGAAGAGGCTTAGGTTTCTTTTGTTAGTTAAAAGTTTGCTTAAGATCAGTAGTTGACACTAGAGAATATTGGAAGGAGCAACAGAACATACTTGGAAAGCCCCTTCACATACCTGTTCTTTGAAAGGAATGTTTGAAAGGGACGCATGCTCTAAATTAAGACTTACAGACCATGCCATGGATTTAGAGAAAAAAAGGGGATTTAATGTAACGCACATCTGAAACCCATTGTGTAGTACTCCTTACTAGCTAAAAGCAGGTCTTGCTTAATGACAGGCAGTTTGCTTTTTACATATTGCAAGACATAAAATTACTGGCAGAGAGATGTGATCCAAAGGATTAAAGATCTGGGAGTGGAAGGAGAACTGGGTTTCAACAGGCACCTAGTCTCTGCACATTTGGGGAATTCCAAAGCCAAGCTAATGAGGAGAAATGTAACCAATACTTTTTTAATGTGAGGCATAGCAGATATTTTGCAAATATTTCAGGGAAAGAAGATAGGGATGTGCACAAGTATATAACATAAGGATCTACTACTCAATTTTCAGACGATTGGCTTCTCTGTTCCTACTCACCAAAAAACACCGTGTTTTTCAGCCACAATTACCTTATCTGACAATCCACTCTGCAGCACGCTGTTTCTTGCTATTTCACACAAGTCACAGGTACTCAGTTTCCATACCTGGGCTGCAATAGCATATTCCTCCATGAGAGCCTCCTGTATCACCAAAATATATTTAGTATTGCATGTAAATGAGAGGTAAATGTGGACATGTACTCATCTTACTAATCAAGGAATTTATATATGCTCTTTAGATGTCTGTGAAAACTTAGAGGCTTAAGACTTCAACATCACAATTACTATCAAAAAGGACTGTTTATTTCAAATTTCCAACAGGTGACTGCTAAATAACAACAGACACTGGGCATCCAGTTATCTTAGCCTAAGGAATTGCAGCCTGCATTCCAGATTCTCAAAGGCACTTATTAGGCAATTTCAAATGAGATCCCAGGGTGTATACACTCCTTGGAGGACCTAGGCTTCAATCCTTAATATGTTACATAAACAGACAGGTAGCAGGGCAGTTCTCTCTTCTGACCTTCCCTACACAAGGGTGTTGGGTCTGACTCCAGGGGCTGTTGCAGCGGAGGATGTCCCCACTACGTGTAATTCAGATGGTGTTGCGTTACATGCATGCAGAAAGCCCCCACCAAAGCTCTCTGTCTCTTCTAGCAGAGACACGGCATGGGCAAGAAGCAAGCGTGGGTGAAGCCCACCGGAACTTGGTTCATCCTCAGAATACAGCCCCTCAAGCAATGTATGGGCCGCTGTGAGGCACAGCATGCCTCAAGGCAGTGCTGGTCACAAAACTGGGGCATCATCGTTAACAACCAGTGGCTGGGGGCATTTCTGTCCTGCCAGGCCAACCAAGGGCACAAATCAGTTTCACTTCACTGAGCGCACAGCTTATGTGATCTTCAGAGACGCCACGTGGTGTTTTTGTCATGTACTTCCCCACATTTATTAGTAAGGAAACTGGACTTCCCTGGCACTCTAGAGGATTGTTTATGAAGGCTCAAACCTCCCTCCAGCCTCATCCTTCATTCTATACTTCAACAGCCAACACTGGAGAGGCAAGAGTACAAAAGAAACATAATTAGGAAATCAGACATTTCCCTCTGAAACCTAATAGTGAGTAGCAGACTGAGAATGAGGAAGAATAATGAATGAAGTGACTGAACGACATGAACTTCACATCCTAAGCAACGATATAAAACAGGTTTCAGGTCATACTGGGCCTATATGGTACTATTGCCAATTTTGAAGACAAATGATTCTTGCGACTCTTACCTTTGTATAATGAAATTGCATAGGATCATCTGTAGAGAGAGAGACATGGAGTCCCTTATGCAGAAATTCCCGTAATGGATTTTTTGAGTACTCCAAGAATAGGCTGTTGTTACTAAGTGGAGACATGGCAATGGGTATTTGTGCAAGATAATAAAGGTACTGGAGTACAGGGCTCTGTGCAAAACAAAACACAGTCAGCATTTAGTGTTATTATGGGATAGCAAGAAAAAAAAGAGATTTCCTTTGGAGAAAATGGAATAACATTATAGAGGGAGGATGAAGCCCAAAACCATTTACATTGGCACTGAACTTTTTAAGAAAATCTTAAGAGTCTAAATTGTAAATTGTTACTGATCTTTATATAAACAACTTACAGTCTTCAAAACTATATGCAGTCTTGTCTCTAAAAATATGGTGACTATGCATTTTGAAATAATCTACAGTAAAGTTAATGAAATTAACAGTGCTGCATTTGATACCAGCAGCGCACCTCCCCTAAAGGCTCAGAGTCACAGATAATAACAGATGTGTCAGAACTGCTAAGTCATTTATTATTTTTTATTATTTTCAAAACTGCAGTCCAATTTGAAGAGTAGAAGCTTTCATTAATAGAACTCATGTGTTGCTGTGCATGTAATATAAATAATCTGTGTTCACAATGTTGTTACCTGTCTGCTGTGCCAGGTTATCACACCAGGCTAAGCAGGAGTGAAGAGGAAAATACTCTGGGTCATGTACAACCTTATGTACTACTGGGTCTAATTTTAGGAATAAGTGGTTCAGAGCATAGCATCATACATGATTTTAGGCAAAACTTTTCTTTATTCTTGGATGCATTGTAACATTAACCAGAAAATTTGACTTACCAGAACTTTTTGAAAAAAGAATTACAATAATCTCATTGCAAGTCTGCCACCCACTGACCAATTATTTTAATTACAGAACAGTGGCCTGGGGATGAGGAGTTTTGTGATGCTAATCTACTTATACTCCGGGAATAATGTTTGTCCTAGCCACAACAACCAAGCTGTGTATAAAATACTGCTGTGTTATACAGCTATGTTAAATTTCATGATCAAGTGATCCCAATTACTCTAGATGTAACTTAATGAATGTTTCAGTGAATTTCAAAGCACAGGGTTGCCAGTCAGGGAAAATGACTTTTGTCCCCATGCAGAAGAAACTAGAGCTTTCCTTACATATTTCCAGGACCTAAAATAAGGAGTAGTAACAAGTCAGACTAGATTTTTCCACTGTAATTTAATTCTGCTTCAAGGAACCGAAAACTGGTGCCACCAAGACCTTGACATATCTGATCAGTTGATCTTCCCTATAATGACACAGCTTTGAAATATTCACTTAGGAAAAGCCACACTCTTGTTGTTTAAATAAGAAATAGGAAGCTCTGCTGAGCTTATTCCTTTCTGACCAAAGCGAAGTGTTGCTCATGCCATGCTAAGAAAGTTAATGTGGGGCCATCCAGATAAAGTTAATTTGGTGACTGCAGTTTGAACCAGTGGCTGACATCTAAGCAGACAGTGATCTGTTTCGATGAGCATGCAGGCAGTACCTTCTTCAAGAGCAATCCATGAGAAATGTTGTCCGCTGTCAGAAAGGCTGACACAAGGTGTGTGATAGAGCCAGCTTCTCCACAGTGAGGGCGGAACAGAAAAGTACACATGCCTCTTTCCCTGAGGGGATTAAAAGCAAGTTCCACTAACAAGAAATGCATTGTTCTTCACCTATTATGTAGATCATTATCATTAATATGGGAATCTTAAAAAAATTAAATATACACATTCTCAGTTTGTCACGATGTCTCATCATGCCCAGATACCAGCCCAATGAGCTGCCGCCAGACAGGGCAGGGTCCTTCTACCCAAGCCCCTTCCACCACCTGACCTATTTGCACATTCCTTCTGTTCCTTCCCCAGTTATCTCTCTCAGCAGTTGTTTAACTGCGGGGTGAACAGTTCCTGAACCGATCTCGGTTGAGGGAACTGGCAGATGGAAAGCTAAGTGAAGGGATGCAGCTTCTAGCTACAAAATTGCTGGATACAAACATGAGGGCAGAGGTGGAAGCACTTTGCCAAAAGTAACTAACACTTCCCGGTACGATGACAGCCTGCCATCTCACCAGGCTAAGTGTAACGTAAAGCCAGGCCCTCAGTAACACAGAGGTCAGCTAGGAGCTCTATTACACTAGCCTTCTAGGCGCTAATTTCTAAAACTATTTTATTTGTATCATCGACATTAAATTTGATGCTGGTTTATACAGTGCCCCACAATCTTTGGAGGTGTTCAGAATCAAATTTCAGCAAGGACTGCTGGAGTGTAAAGCAATTTGAGGGTGGATGTTCAGTGTTGTTTCTCCTAAAAGAGGATCTGAGGAGGTAACCCATCGTTGCTGACCTTGTTAATACTACCGGAAGGGTAAACCGGTCCTGCAATGGACTGGCTCTGATGTCTCAAACACTTGGTATGTCTGACGGGGGAACAGTTCTACTGACTCATTGATGAGTTGTTTCATCGTCTCACCCAGCTGTAAAGATGATTTTATGATTATCCAGGGAGATGTTCAAACAATAATTGAAATTGAAATAATCTTGAGGTAAAAAAGAAATGCCTAAGTTCTGACAGTATCTCTGATTTGGAAAAGAAAAAAGTGTGCACTACAGCAAACGTAGAGCAAGTGAGGAGGAAGGGATGACTTAATGTTAGTTCTACAAAGAAAAAGACATGACTCAGCAGATATCTAACAGCCCGGTTTGTCTGTTGCAAGTACTAGGCAACCTAAGGTGGATGTTTTTATTACAAGTTTTGATTATATAGGGTGGTAGAGAAAGAAATGCTGCAGGGAGATAATACAATTTTGATAGTAAATTTGAATAAGGCTTGTTAAATCGATGATTTATGCAGCTCCTTTAAGAACATTCCCACACATTTTATGAATTATAATGAGCCCAATGCTTGCAAGTTAAGCGATAACACTAATGGCAGTGGATAACCTCACTGTGTCTTGATTTGAGTCAGTTCTGCAGATACTCAACAAGTCAGCTATAAAGTCAGGAACAGAACCTCAAGTTGAATTTCAGCATGCGCTGAGACAATGCCAAAATTTGTTTCACAGTCAGGATTTCATATTCATGATCATACATCTCTGCAGTACTTGCCCAGACATGGCATCAGAACTGATAAAAATGAATGAGTCAGCAGGCATGTTGAAGTGAATCAGCTACACGTGTGATTTATAATTACTGGCTTCCTTTGTCGATCTTTGGTAACAGCAGCAGCCCTTAAACCAACACGTCCCAACATAACGTTGTAGCTCAAATCACCAGGAGATAGTAAGCTACCAAGAGGTATGTTGTATTTGGAAATCCAAACAAAAGCCAATGAAGTCAGTTTTGTGGAGTTTCTTTTTTTGCTTTGTTTGGTACGATCCGATTTAATGAATTCACAAAATGAAGATATCAACCTGATGCCTTTACAATTTCTGAGTAAATCATTTGAGCTCAGTCTGCAGTTAACATTCTCAGAATAAACCACATACTCCTCTTGGACTCGTTCAAATCACTCAAGATAACCTTTGCTTCCAAACAGGTACGATCTAGATGCAGACTTATCTTGAGACCAAGATTACTAATTGATTTTTCTTTCTGGAAACCTGTAACAGAGAAAAATGAGTACTTACTTCCTCAGGTTGTTCAGCAACATGATGTTGACATACATGTAATACAAATAATAGCTATATGGGGGGTTCTTCTCACTGGTCCAGAGGTCAGGGTTAAGGCTTTTGTCAGAGAACATATGGCCACTGTGTTTGGATTCATCATCAACACTGTCAAAGCCAGTCACCTGGTGGGAGAAGATTCACAGGAATTAGTGTTTTCAAGAAGCAGACTTTGATGTTACTGACTCTTGCTTCAGAACTCGCTTGCACAAAGCATCTAGTCATCTTTATTTGTTTCCCTTCTTATGCTAGCAGTTCTCCTGTTCTGCCCTCCTATCACACCATGCAGGCAGCAGGAATAGTATTTGCTCTGGAACATTACCCAAATAGCAACACTTGTTCCAGAAAGCAGTTTTAGGACTTTTGCAGGGTTTGCAGAAGTACGGATACAGAACAAGCATGAACACGGCATGTTCCTCCTGTTTTACAGGAAGATGAGCAAGCAGAAAACTAAAAAAAGAGTCCTGCCATTGAGGCTACAGTGTTCTGAAGTGCCCCGGTCTTAACAGATAAGGACAATATGGGCAGAAAAGAGGGAAAAAAAATCCTGAAGGAAGTTTCTTTGTTTTTCCTTCTGAGAAGCGAGGCCCTGATGCAGAAAAGCCTTCAGACTCCTGTACAGGATACAGGTCTTTACAGTTCACTCTGATACAGGTTATAATCCTTTAAACTCATCTGCTTTGTTCTTTGAAAAGCAGCTGAAAGCCAGAAGCTCCCAGAGAACCCTAAGCTCTGATCTGGAGCATACTCAGAAACCTCAATCAAGTCCCAGCAGCTACATCCCCAGATCTCTCCTGAGCCCCATCAGGACCTACACATTGTTTCCCTTCAGTTGCTTCCTCTTTGGAGGTCAGCCGCAGAGGTGAGCTCAGAGCACACATCCCGGGTTAGGATGTTCCCTATGCACAAGAGCATGTGAACATTTTTGGTCATTCCTTACCGAGAGGATAGTTGGGAGGACAAATAAATAGCTGTTGAGCTGTTTTAAAACAATAATAAATATCCTATGGAGGAGAACGGTTCTTTTACTGTCTGGCAACATGTGCTGAGTAGGACAAGATCCATTTCATCTAAGACAGAAAATCCAAGCATACTTACATATTTGAGGAAAAGGTGTAATTCTTTGTGGTCTTTGGGATTGATTGTTGCTTCAAACAAAGGTACAAAGATATTCTCTAACATCTTCCCAAAACTAGGCAGAATATTTTTTGACCTAAATATATCACTGAAGGGGGAAAAAAAAAAATGCACACAGTCGTGACTATTCTTTAATCAGGTTATATTTTTCATCAGTTTTCACATTTCGTTTTATTTCTGTTTATATTCTAAGGCTTCAGTTCTAGCAGGACTGAGAAATCTAGAGTTTATGTCAGGGCAGGGACTGCTGCTGTGCTCTGTTTCCTGCACTGCCTGGCACTCTGCTTCATCCAGACTCTGCTGAAGCTCCAAATGCTCCAAAAACAGAGAATGTAAGCAGCGGTAGGTGCCATCTCAGGAACCCCTTCCCCTCCAGGAATCCAAGTGCTAGAGAGGAAATAAAGAAGCACTCCTCATGACAGTCTGTTTTCCAAAGTTGGAACTACTCTAAACATAAGCAAAACGTTCTGGTTTAGTGAGGCTTTCACAAAAATAAGGGCAGTACTTCCGTATGTCACTAAGTGCATGGCTTAGTGCAAGTGTTGACTCCACTATGTACATAAGAAATTTCCATGTAAGAAATTAAAGGAGAGAAATGTTCTCCCTAATGAGGAATATACTCGGAGATACATGCGACCGTGACAGCTCTTTCTCCACTCATATTCCAACTATGCAATTTCAAAACATGAAGCTCAGCCATTAAGGCTGGCAAAATTATCACGGGAGGCTGTATTAGTTACAAGAGACAGTAAGTATTAAACACAAACCATTTCATAAAGGACCTAAAGTCCCAAAGGATGCTAAAAACTAACAGGTACCAACACTGATTTAAGCCTGCAGATTACAACAGTCCAGGTTGCATTCCTAAGTTCACTGTCATTTAGACATTGACCAAGGAAGCTGGATGATAATGGTTTTGCAGAGCATTTTCCACTTCCTTATGGAATTCAAGAGTTGATTTCTTTTCATTACATTTTACCTTGCCTTTGAAAGCAGCTTAATTTCACCCAGCTGTGATTTTTTGGTTTTAGCATCTTCAAAGTATTTCACAGTTGTTTTGAATAGCTTCACAAAGAGTATATTTAAACTGCAGCTCCTCCTCCACCCCCAGACTGTCAGGAGAACTGCAGCAATGGTCAAGAATAAATTTCCCAGACTGTTGCTTTTACATAGAAGCACAGGACAGCTTATAAGCCATCTAAAACAATATCCAAAATTAAAGCAAATTAATTCAGATGATTTCGAACTCCTAAGATTACCAAGAGTTTCTGATTACTTACTAGATTCTGGGAACCTGAATTATCCAGCGCATATTAGGGGAATAAACTTTGTGTTTGATGAACCATTTTGCCAAGTTCAGCCATTCATCTGGAGACCGTCCGTAGATGGATAACCGCGGCTCTGAATACTGGTATTTACTTTCTTCTAGTTCACGGGCTACCTCCTATTGAGCAATAAATACACTTGCTTTGGAACAGACACTGAAAATTGTTAACAGCTAGTAGTATATTTACCACTGCATTTTTCTCACACCAGGCTTAGCTCTGTACTGTCACCCTTTAAACATCAAGAGAATTGCCTGTCCATCATTTTTTAATTATTACTATTTTAGGTGTTTAAATATTCCACCAGAATGCTATGCAACTAACTGTAACACCACCAGTTAGAAGACAATATTCTTGTGCAATTATTACTAATACCTTTGCAAGACTTATGTTTAAAATTGGTAAATCAGAGTGATATTACTTTATACTGTGCTAAGTGACTGCATAAAATACGCAGAACAGTGGAGAATGTGACCCAGAATCCATGGTACTAAGTATTATTCAGGCTATTGATTTTAGACAAGTGCTTGTGTAGATCTATA
>VXAV01002089.1:298206-321582 GCA_013399715.1 Alectura lathami | reverse complement strand
AGCACTGAAGGTTCAAAAGTTCATTTCTAATTTTAACATCATCAAATGTTTTCGTTCTGCTTACTAAAGGACTGAGGGTCACAGAGAGGACAGGAAAAGAATAATGGAAATACATCTGTTATTTGTGACAGTTGAATGCCGTACTTACTGTTTTGTTTTGTTTTGTTTTCCCCTCGAGTCCAAAAGATAACTTGTTAACTGAAAAGAAAAAAATCAAGTCTCCCTTAAATACATCACTCTGCATAGGAAGTAGTGATCACTGCAAAGTGTAAAGGAACAAATTTCAGACTAAGGGGAAAGAATCCATAATCTTTTCCTGTAGCCTCAAAATATAGTGCAAGAGAGTCACAAAATCTAGATTTTTTTAAAGATTTGTTAATCCATAGTTCAACACAGAACAAATTGCCTATCAGATACTCAGTGCAGGTTAGCTGTCTGGCACAATAAAGATTGAATCCTGAGCTGTTCAGAACTGCAGCACAGGCTTTCTCCTTCACAGAGTAACTATACTAGGTGTGACTTTTACAGAAGAAATGTCTTGGCTGGAATATTTATTTACCTGTTTGTGCTATTGCCATATGGGACTGTTCATTCATTCTCTCATTCTGAAGATGTCCTACTGTTTTGTGTGCATGTACTATAGACATAAAAAGACTGACTACCACAGCAGGTACCTGATACCTCTTCTCTTGGCATAGCAGCTGCATATTTACTTTTCCCTCTCTCTTTGACTCCCCAGACCCACTGATGATTCCTTTTACTTCAGCTGTGCTAAATTACCTCTGGCCACACTCTGAGTAGGAAGGAATTCCTACCATGTGGACAGGAATAAGCAAGTTAGGGAAATAAAATTCTCAAACAAATGGTAATAATATATCCAGGAACTTTACCTATTTTGCCATGATTTGACAAAGATATTTTTTAAAAAATACAGAAGGAAATGGCTCATTCCCCTTATTTTCAGTAGTTTAAAATTCTATTCAAGCTTGAGAAAAATAAACAAAAGGGATTTGGGGTAAAGAATAAGCACAGTAAATTATCCCCTGTTATTAAAATCTATGCTCAATGGATTTATTGCATAGGCCTTTATGAATTTTCTTTATTATTTGTGCAGGTATGTTTTTTATAAACACAGATAAATCATAAAACTTCTTTAACCATCACCTGCAGTTCAGGATAGGTGATGCTTATTCAGCCTCATGATTATTTTCTAATGGGTTTCCTCCTTGCTGCTCCACTGTCAAAATATCCTAGCAGCTCTTTAACTGCTGTTTCATAATGAACAGCAGCTTCACATAATTTAAAGAACATTGTTTTGCTTCCTTAAAGAATTAGCACAGTGAGTAATCATTACTACAGTTAATGAATATCATCAGAAGTACTTGGCTGCATTTCTCCAGCCCTCCCCACTCCTGAGACTCTTATAAGGTAATCTGAATTGCACTGCTATAACGGGAGCACTGATTTGTATCTTTCATAACACAAATGCATACTCTTGCTATGAAAAGTCATACTGCAACAGCAAGTCTTAATATATTGACATAGCCTCAAAACTACTTCAAGGAAAAAAATAAATCATCACGAGTCCCAGTGATTTTATATTCATTTTAATAGTGCCTGATGCCTTCTTAATTTGGATTCTCTCAAAGTACAGTTATAGAGTGTCACAACTGGGGTTTTCTAGCAGAACTAAAGCAACAACTCTGTCCTTGTGTGGAGAAAATGAAGCTATTTAAGAGTGAGAAAAAAGGTCTTCATCTTACATTTCAAAAATAATGGCAGCGTAGAGCCTCTTATAATCCTTTGTGTAGCATTTTTTCTGAATAGATGCATTCCCTCAGCTGAAACTTCCCAACTAAATGCCCTAGCCTTCATCCTCCCAGCAATAAGAATTACATTACATTTCAATTAGAGGTCTGAAAAAACTCTCAATAACTGACTTTCCTTTTTCTTTAAGAAAGGTGACAAGAGTCACAGCCTACGAGCCAGTGAGACATCATACGACTCTGAGAACCTTCCAAGGTACAACTATATTACCAAAGTCAAATGGAGATTTCAACTAAGTAAAAATGCTTACTATTTTGTACTTTGTGTTAGAAACAGGGCATAGCATAACAATTCATTTTGAATCCACTGAGAAAGAAGAAAATCGTATTATAGAATACTCAAAGAAACATCAGATATTTTGTATGTTGTGAGAAATATGTCATCCCATCTAATTGCTATGAAATAAAAGATAATTATTTCTGACATCCTCTCCATTATTCATTTGCATTGAAGAAACCAGGAAATGTTTAATTACATACACCTTCTGAGAATCAGGAAACCATCACAGTAAACATCTCAGGCATAGTTTGTGGTTGTATTGTAATTTGTTTTTGCATTGCCAACAGAAATAAAGAAAAAAAAAATACAAATCAGTGGAGTCATGAACTTTGCAGACCCTTTTGCAGCATCAGGAAATTATTCTGATTCTTTGTGATGCAACATAAAGTGGTTCTTGAGCATTTTATGGCTGATTGCTATTTATTCACAGAGTAGTAGTCATGCTGTATGTGTATGTATTTAGGAATTGGACTCAATGATTCTCTTGGGTCCCCTTCAAACCCAGAAATTTCTATGATTCTATGAATTTATTTTTTAAGAATGATCTCAAAAAAAATATGACTTTGTTTAGAAGTAGGATCCATTAAGGGATTTCTGTCTGATGAACCATGTCCCAGTCTTTCAATGAACTGGTTAGGATAAGTAGTCACCCTTTATCTTCCTTCTCTTTAGAATATTTCTGATTCATAATTTTTTTGCTTGTTTCTTTTTCAAAGAAAAATTCAGAGCAATTCAAAATTAAGTTATAAACAGAGCTCTCCCGAGTTTTGCAGATGCCTTTTAAAATACAAAAAGAAAAATCAGAAACACTTCCCTTTATATCTGATTGTGGTTTTCAAAAGCCCATATTTGACTGGTAGAGTACATTAATCTTCAATTAATCACAGCATCTTTGTAGATTAAATAGAAAAGTTCATTATACACAATTGTGGAACATACAGAAATTAAATTAGTAAATATGAACTGTAAGGATTAATTTTTGTATGACATTGATATTTTGGTGGACACTCTTTAGGATAATGTGTTCCATACCCCAAAGACCTTTCCGTATGAGATCACATGCATATCCAAAAGAATATGGGAAATGAGATATCATCAGAATGCATTCCTTATTGTACCTAACTTGCGTATATATAATTACTATATATGTATTTGAAATGACTGATGTAAAAGATAGGAAAAGATAGGGGATTTCAGTGTATGATATTGAGGCATAAGCAGAAGACGGCCTTCTGTATTTGTCTTATACAGGAGCAAACTTGTAAAAAGGCTGTATTTAAAACATAATACATAAAAATAAGTATATCTATAGAGTTGGAAGGGCTTTGATAGTAGGGGTTGGGCAGGAAAGTTTGTACACCTACTAACATTGCTTATTATAGTCTACGGAGTATTCCTCTTCACTTTGAAATGTCTATTTGTGGGCAGGAAACTCAGATTTTTATTTTGCAAGGAAAGTTCAGACTGAAACACTCATACAACTTAAATCACTACCACCATCTTTATCTCGGGATATGTAGTCTTCAAATGGTAGCATACTCCACTTACATTGCCTTAAATTACATTCTCAGGACATTTGGGCTGGATGCCCATCATCATCCATCCATCACTAGCAATCTCACTATACCACAGAAGATTTTGTGACTGCATCCTCGTTAACATGAAGCAGTATTCCTCAGAATAACTCAGTTAGTATATCACTGGTTTCTTTCCCCTTTTGCTCCTTTAAAAAGTAACTGCACTAGCAAAGCTTCTTCAGCCCAGAATAATTTGGAATCTATTGGTAACTGTGATGACATCTTCACTGAGCTAGTAAAGGTGAACTTTACTCAGCTAGCCCTGACATTTCCACAGAGAACCTAATGAGGATGGACAGAATTTACAATATATTCTATCTCATGACTGATCATCACAAAAAATGTTGACAGCTTTCCACCCATATCTGTGTAGAAAATGTATAGTAACTCATCCACAGAGATTTCTGCAGGATACAGCTAAAGCAAAGCAAAACTCCACCTTCAGAACTCACTTCATCACACAAGAGATCCTATTTTAATGATTGACAGGAGTCCTCTGTGTTTGCAGACTAGTTGTTTTTAGTTGCATTAAAATTGCTAAACAACTATATAATTAGCTGGGGAACTCGGCTAAAAGTGTTAGAAAATTTTAGGAATTCTGCCCATTCCGTCTGTGTCAAGACAGGGTTTACACAGATTGCAATTGCAACTTTCATTTCAGAAAATTGAACACTGCAATACTGGGCAGTAAACATGATTTTTTACCGCTAGTCGTAAAAGGCCAAAGGCTTTGAACTGGCTTGACTGTACATGGTCTAAGGATTTTTTGTTTTGGCCAGCACTGATTTTACAATGCTTATTTAAGATAGCAATTATCAAGAAATCAGGTCATTATTGCATAATTTTTTTTGTTAGCTGCAGTTTATAGTGAGAGCAAGTAGTTACTCAGAGTAGTTTGAATTCTCTGTGACTCTAGAATAAAATGATGTGAGAAAAGGCACATGTGCAATGGCACCAGAGGCCCTAGACTGTGAACAAAAGCCACAATGCTCAATCACTATAGGGATGCAACCTTCTATAATTCAATTATTACCAGTTTTAGAGAAAACAAAGATAACAGAAAAACTGAACAATTGGACTAGCAATAAATTATTGACCACATTGTCAGCTGTGTTCCTTTGTTTCTCCTTTTGCCCATGGAAAGATTCTGAGTGTATCCAGGGGCCTTTCCAGCTTGCACACCTATGGCCAAGCCTTTACCCATTTAACCTAACTCGCTGTAAACATAGGCTTTCAGAAGGCGTAAAGCATATTCATCTCGCATGATTGGGGTGTTGAATTGATGGAATTCTCCTATTTCCTTAAAGCAAAGGCAATTCAGGTAGAGAATGAGGAATGACTTAGTAATGTTAGTTACTTCAAGCAGTTGACTCCCTTACAACACAAATACAGGACACACATCCTTACCTACTTTGTACACAAAAGGAGAACTGGGATTGCTGCTCTCATGCCCATGCAAATATACACATGTAGAATAAAATGGAAGGTATGTAAAAATATGCAATGCTAAAGAGCATAAAAACACTGCAGAAGTAATACTATTTTCGAGACATAAAAACAACAATGTATATCAGAATTATTATAATAAAATGAATGCTTTCTTTTAGCTTGGTATTTACTGACAGAGACAATAACCTTGCTATTTTTCTTCTCTTGTCTGTTTATTATTTCTTGACACAGACAAGTCTGTGTATAAAGGTCATCCTGAGTCACATTAGGTGGACAATATGTTGTTCTCAGAACCTTGTGAGTGTATTTGTTTATGTGAAGGCTGTTTAACGGTGTTGTTATTCTTTTTACAAGTTTGCTTGAAATTATACCTTTTTTTTTTTTTTTTTTTTCCCCCCTACCATTTGATATACTGAAATAAAACAAGCCAAGGAACTTCTCAGGAACTGGCACATAGCACTCATTTTACTTGTGGCATTTCACTCAAAGCCATTCAGTTATTAACTCTGATGTCATAACTTGGATGTGCTGGCAACTAATAACAGATGCAGTTGTTAGCCACCAAAATACAGAACTCAGATTAAGAATAATCAGAATAATCAAAATAAACTTACTAATTCACTCAGTCTTACAAGCTTCACTGGCGCTTAAAACATTCATCATACAGAAAACACTCGAACAAGTATGTTGATGAAAATAATGTGTGTGAAGGGATCATAAATGAAATTCTTTGGAAACTAACAGTTCTTCCTTAAAGCATATCCCTCTAAATGCCTTGGAAAATACACTTTTCAGCAACACTGAAAAATTCAGTAGAAAAGAGATTGTGATCTTCCAGAAGTCACTCAAGACATAGCGATACTAAATTCAAGAACAAAAGATAAACAGTAATACTTCAATTGCAACGGGGAGCATAATGAAATAACTTTATTCTGTAACAAGTATTTTTACTCTGTAACAAACTTTCAAACAGCTCTTTAACAAACTGCATTGAAGAACCGCAGCATGCAGTCAATAAAGTTAACTTTAAATACAAGAATAAACACTATATAATCTTCCCACTGTATCCTTGGACATATTGAGTGTAACCAAATATTTTAAGTGTTCTAAATTCACCTATCTTCTCCTCAAAACTAAAATTTGAATGTGAGCAATCCAAGAATATAACAGATGCACAGGCGACACAACAAACTACAGCACAGAATCTTCTGAGAAGTGCAGATAAATCTCTTGTACTAGTTCAGGCTGCTGCATTTATAGCCAAATATTTCCAGATTGGTTAGCATTTCCCATGTGAATATGCAGTGAAAAAAACAACATGACTTACTGCTAATATAAATACTTAAATCACTGTAGTAAATCATATTGGCCTTCACAACAATAAAATACGGGGGAAAAAACAAACAAACAAACAAAAAAAAACCACCTCCACAATAACTTACCTACTGCCTTGGAAATTGATAAGCATGCTTAGAATGAAGCTCACAGACTATTTACAACAGTTCTAAAGACTGTATTTTATGTGATATGCCTATGAACATGCAGTAACTACTACAGAATTTCCAACTTAATTTGAAAACAAACAAACAAAAAAATCATTTTCATTAAACAAATCTCAGCTGAACAAGATGTAGACAAGTCTACCAAGTTAAATGTGGGCTTGTACAAATTTGTACATGTGCAAATATCCAAATGGAAGGGGCAAGCATTTCAGGCCTTGTAAGTAGTATTATAGACTTGACAAGCTGTGCCCAAAAGAATGACGTCTCTCTGGATTGTGAAATAACTGCTATAAAGGAAGCCACATGGTTTCAGCCAATCTAGAAACATCTGAACTTTGTTCAATTATCTGACCCAGGAGTGGCCAGGGAGGTAGAGGTCAATGCCAACCACCAAAAATAAAAATTAAGAAATTATCAATACTTTGTGGAATCCAGAAATGTTAACCCAACTTGGTAATACCTCACAAATATTTGACAAAGGTCAATATTAGCAAACATTTTTCAAAACATTCTCAACCTCATCTAAAATTATTTTAATGCACTATGAAAATAGCAGTCTACTTCAAATATCAGTGCTTTACCAGCCTTACATAACAGAAAAGACATGCTTGTAACAAATATTCTTGAGAAAGTGTCTTTCAGTATCTTCAAGTGGAAGTGTTTCGTATACCATAAACAGTCTTATCGGAACACAGGTTGAACTCAAGTTCAGACACCCTGAGTAAATGTCATAGAACCATAGAATGGGTGGGGTTGGAAAGGACCTTAAAGATAATGTGGTTCCAACCCCACTGCCATGGGCAGGGTTTTCTCACCTATCTCTCCAAATCACAGACATCAGACCCATACAGTGCCATTCAGCATAGCTTCAAGACACGAAAGAGCTAAATTTTAGAAATTTTTGAATTTCTAAAAGAATAAAGAATCTTGAAAAATTATTCCTTTGGTAGCTCTGAGGATATTGTCATCAAGGCATCTGTCTCCCAGACTTGCATAACAACAGAAATTATATTCAGAGAAAAGTTCTATTACTTTGAGAGAACTAGAAAGGACAGTTATTTCACTTACTTATTCCTATTAAACAAGACTCATGGTCCCAGGATGTATTCAAAAACTAGAGCATATGTTTCATAAGAGTATTGATGATGAAGCCAGTTAAATATCTAAATACCTGAAAAATAAATACTTTTCTTTAAACATTAAGATTTACCCACAGTATGAACCACGTTTTGCCTAAGATAGCGGCTAAAACTCCTTAGACATGAAGAACATTTAAAACAACGAAAAGGTGCTTCTAAGCCTTCTCTGCCTACAGTCTCAAAACTGTTTCATACACTAACTGGTAGAAGACAACACAAACAGTTACACTGTGTGCATAGGTGTGGTGGTTTCCCCCTGATGGGCAGCTAAACTCCAGCACCACTCTTTAAGTCCCTGTTCCTCGAAAGAAAAGGAGGAGAAAATATGCAGGAAAAGAGCTCAAGGATTGAGATAAGGACTGGGAGATCACTCACTAATTACTAACATGGGCAAAACAAACTCGGCACAGGAACATTAATGTAATTTATCGCCTATAACTAGCAGACTAGAGCAGTGGGAAACTAAAAGCAACCACCTTCCCCTCATCCACCCTCTTCTACCTCCTCTCCGAGTGGTGCAGGTGAATGAGGAATGGCAGCTGCAGACAGCCCATAACGCTTTGTCTCTGCCGGTCCTTCATGGTTACTCTCTGCCCCTGCTCCACATGTGGGGTCCTACCCATAGGTGCCGTCCTTCCCCAGCTGATCCCACGTAGGTTTCCTACAGGCAGCAGCTCTCCAAGCACTGCTCCAACACGGCTCTGTACCACAGGGTCTGCTCTTCAGGAGCTGCTCCACCACGGGGCCCCACAGGTACCAGCTCCCCCAGGCCTCTGCTCCACTGCAGAACCTTCTCCACAGGCTGCAGCTGCAACCCAGGGCCTGCTCCTGCTGGGGCACTCCATGGACTTCGGCCTCCTTCGGGCCACATCCCCCTGCTGCCCTGTGGGCTCTTCCACGGGCTGCACGTGGAGATCTGCTCTGCATGGCAGCCACAGGCTGCAGGGGGACAGCCTGCTCCACCATGGGCCTCTCCTGGCCTCCAGGGAGCTTCTGCTCTACTCCTGGAGCACCTCCTGCTGCACTGTGCATGGTGGCTGTAGGGCTGCTTCTCTCTCATCTCTCACTCCTCTCTCCCAGCTGCTGTTGCACAACAGTTTTTCCATTTAACCCTGCTGTACCAGAGCACACGCAGCATCACTTATGGCTTAGCCAGCTATGGTCAGCAGTGGGTTGCTTTTGGAGCAGCTGGAGCTGGCTCTGATCTGATGTGGGCCAGCTGCTTAGCTCTGCTCACAGCCACCTGCTACCAAAACCTTGTTATCTAAACCCATTACAACAGGCAGTAATTCCATTTTTCAAAAGCCTTTTGCAGTAAGAAAATGCAGTACTGACTTACTAGTCCTGAAGAAGTCTGTTTGCTTCTCTGCCTTCTCTTCACCATCAAAGTGATACCGGAACAGGCCAGGTAAAGTAGCTATGTCCTCAGTGCAAATATCTGTAGAGTCTCCAGAGAATCTAAGAACTCCCTGTGGTGGAGAGCCCAAACCACTGGCTGCCATCTCTTTCAGTGAAACACAGCACTGAATAACAAGCTCAGGGGCCCAAGGCAGAAATCAAAATTACATCAGTGAGGCTGAAAGCAAGATTTAGGCTGAAAAATGCCATGGACCATATAACACTGCTCTTTTTGTATGGAAAATGTTAATCATTCCCATTACTCCTAAATTTATTTTCTGATGAAAACTGCAGAAAATACATAAATAAATTTATTTTGGATCCTTTTTTTTTTTTTTTTTTGGTAAGGGGAATAAAAAGAAGGAAAATTACTTTTTTGAAATTTTATCTCTGTACTTTTTCATTTTTCCCCCTTCGCCTATACTCAGAGCAGAAATTTTGGAAATAAAACATTTCAATATGATACTGTGACAAGAACCAGGTGAGACAGTAAATAAACTGTCAGAAGAAGCTTACTTCATGTGGCAAATATTTTATTTTAGTGAGACATGCAGCGCCTGCACAAGAATGACAGATGTCTTTAAAAAAATTTGTGTAGTATGAGCATGCAAAGGAAGACAGGAACTATAACTCATCACACTGCTACTCAGCTTGAACTTCTTCATAAAGCAAATGCAACTGCTCAGGAGAATACAGGCTGCAGGATCAGGTTCCAAAATCAAAAAGATGACCTTTTTGTCACAGGGGGATGCGGAAGGCAAAATTCCTGTCACTACTCATAACTGAACAACAGATGGAGAAAAATAAATAAGAAGAAAATATACAGTTTCTGAATAAGTAATCTGATGTGCATTAAAATAAATGATTTACTGATTTATTGATTTAATCCACAAATTATCTTATCCCAAATGTAAGAGTTTTTAATCAATATGTTTATTTTTAAGAAATCTTTTAAGTAATTAAAGTTGTTAAAATATTTCTTGTAATGTATACACTTCCTATATAAAGATAAAATTGAATTGTTCCTACCCATATTATTTTCTGGCTAGGTTTTCTGTATTTTACATTTTGCAGCATAGTACAAAGTTTTCTTTTCTGCTTTCTCATCATCTCATTTTTCCAGCAGCCCTCACTCCCTGTTACTTTTCAAGTTCTAGTTCTTTCCTGATGTGTTCCCTTTCTTTTTTCAATATATTGTTCCCTTTGTTACCTTAGTTATCTGCTGGCTAAATCTGCATCCACATTCCCCCTGTGACTTTCATCACTGGCATAGTTGCAAAATTTACATAAAATGAGCTTTCACCACGTTAGTGAAATAGTTTTGCTCATTGAAAGCAAGAAACTCTATTGTTTTGGTCCTGTCTATTTGGAACAATGTTATGAGAAGGACCATAGGCCTATTAATTCATCTAATGATCAATATTTACCAGTCAAAAACAAATCTTTCACACAGTATTATTTCCAGGTGAATGTCCTAGCTACAAGGGAAAAAACTAAAACAAGATATACTTGCCTCCTCTTCTGTTTAAGTTTAACCTCTGTTTAGGATGGTGGGAAATATTTGTTTATCAGAGAGAAAGCTTTACTAGACGGTAAGGTAGCAACTGGTGCCTGAGTATACTGTGATATTGTGCCTAAGAATCCTGTCTTCTATGTAAGCATACGATTTAGCATAGTGAGAGGAGTTATTTATGTGCTGCCAAAACTGATAAAAGTGAAAACATGTACAAAACAGCATTGTCATAGAATGTTTAACAGTTTATATTAGTTATGTATATTGCTAAACTAGGTTATGTACATTGCTAAACTATAGTTGATCTCTGTTCAGGCCTTAGGATACCTCAGTAATAAAAATAATAAGAATTATTCCAAATGGTATATCTCTGTTCTCACTCTTTTCCCAAAGAATTTTTCTACAACGCATGCACAAAATATTTTTTCCTAATTATTCATTATCCTTAAGAGCTACTCTACTTCTAGAAAAAAGAACAATTCTATATTACATTATTAGCAACATTTCTGAATCTCCATAATGAAAACGATGTAATACTTCTAGGTGAGAGATTTATTTGGAAATGAATAATCAAATGATGTCTTGGAGAGGTACATCTAGTTCTATCTTCAGTTAGTGCAGATTGATGTAACTGCTGTTTTCTTATATTTGGTGTCCAAAGTCCTTGATTTAGAAGTCTTGAGCAAGTAGTGGTGTTCAAGGTTGTCTTCTTCTGTCCATATGCCTGAATGGATATTATTATATTTGATTGAATTCAGTGTGTGGTATGACTGACAAGTCCAATATGCGTAGGTATAGTTCTTCAACACCTATTTTTCTCATAAAAAATTCAAGGCTCCAGATCATTACATCTATACATTAACAAATTAATAACCATGCAAGAAAATAAGTATATCAATCCTACATTGCTCTCTGCATTTGCTTGATGTCCTCAGTCTCCTTCCTCAGTTTCCCTGTCTATATAACCTGCATAACTTCTGTATGTTACCTGTATGCTATACTGACTAAGGTAATAATGAGACACATATATCTGACAGAAAGATACATACTGAACTTTCTTTTATAAAGTGTTTTCAGCCCAAGGGGTTAACAGCTGCTATTTAATTCCTTTTTGCCAGCCATAAGGTACAGTACACTTCTGGAATTGTAGCTGTATAGTAATGACATAATAAAACTCTCCTTTAAAATAAAATAAAATAAAATAAAATAAAATAAAATAAAATAAAATAAAATAAATCAATATCTATTATGCAGATATTCTGTCTCTAGTCACAATTTCTAAAATCCTGTTTAGGAAATTAAAACAATTACATTTCAATCACTATAATTTTTTAAAAATGGAGTTTCAGTTGTGATTCCACCCACTGAGGGATCAGGTGAGAAAGGCGTGTTATAATTTCACTCTAAAATATGTGGACAACATCCAGGAAACGTTAAACAAAATTATGCATATAACTGACTGACTGAAAAGTTTAATGTAATATTGTACTACTGAGTTAATGAAAGTTGGGAAAAAATAAATGAAAAACATTACTTAATACTGAGTAAGAATCTAGATGGCTGTAAATGTATAAAAGGTCCAGACCAAAAGTATATTTAGTATTTAAAATTCCAAGTATTGTATTTAAAAGAGAGCCCAAATTCCTTCAGGCAGTTAGAAATAAGCTTACTATTCAAATAGTGACAAGTTATTGAGGACTGCACTTTTAGTGATTATACACAGGCACACAAAAATACTTCTGTTTCAAGGGTTTATTTATTTATTTATTTGTAATTTTTTAAATCTAAAACTATTGCCCAAGAAACCTACAAAATCACATACAGAACTAAATAATTGTTGAGAAGAGGGCATCATTTAACTTTAATCTCCTGTCAAGTGCCTACCCATCCATCACAGATAGGTGGAATGCAAATTTAATTAAAAAGACTGCGGCTGTGGGAATTATTATCATTTCTTCTATCTCATAAGTGTGCTTCAGATAAGAATAAAATCCAGCCGTAGACTGAGTATGTATATAAAAATTCCTTGTTTTCAATTTCACATAAACAACCTTTCCTATTTGGCATTTATTTGTATTTTTATTCTCACTTTCTTACTGAATTACTTTTTTATTGAATAAAAGAGCTCTGTAAACACACAGCTTGACTCAATAAATTTTAGGCAGATTGCATTTTAACCTCAATTTTTATTTAAGTTTATCTTCAGAAACTATTATTATTGTTATTATTTTAGTTACTAGATCAACGTTTTCAGTGAAGGGTTCCTAAACAGGATTTGTTCATTTAGTCACTGTGTCTAGATTCCATGAATTAATCACTTTTAAAGACAGATAAATGAAGTTAAAATTAATGGATGGAAATGTAAATGGGATATTTAAATCTTTAATTTCAAAACTTTTTGGAAAGTAACTTTTTGGCAAAGATCTGCAGCTCTCTGAGGTAAATAAACTTGCACAACACATGGCTAAGGGTATATTTCTTTTTGCCCTGATTATAAAATATTTTCTGATTTCTACTGTAAAAAGACAAGAATATTGCTACTTATTGTTATCCTTGCATGTTGCAAAATAACTTTTTTTACTATTCTCTAGTTGCATAAACTTGATATAACATGAAGACTAAATTAATTTTATTTGTGCTAAATATATATTTTCTTTGTATTTACGGGAAGTTTAATTGATCTTTATTTCAGTAGTTCTTCTCCTTACAAAAAGAGCAAAAAGATTTCTTCAGTCTTGCTTTAAAAAATCTGGATTTTATCCATGTTATTGATACAATAAACAGAAATAGTTTGATACAAACTGTCTGAAAACAAACCCACACCGCCTTTCTTTCCACAGTACTGACTGCACAGTGTTTCTGTAACCTTTATTTAGCTGTTGTTGCAATTGCCACTCAGCACTGAATAGAGCAGAAACGTTCAGGGTCCTTGTTAGATGTGTCACAGCAACACTTTGACATCACTCTTCTGTCTCCTCTGACAGTTCTTTGTGGTTTATCCTCTTTTAATCTCTCCTTTCTATTGCTGTTGCAATTCTAATATGCGACAGAGAACTGATAAAATCATTCACCTCACCTGTTTATCATGTTGTATGTTTACAGTATATAAACTAGAAGATTGGATTTGAACTTATTACCTGTGTTTATTTATTTATTTATTGAGTGGAAGGAGGACATATGTGCACCTGTGTCTTCTAGTTTATCAAGGGAGAGTTTCTGCAACATTTATCTGAAGTTAGGACATGGTTGGATATTAAAAACTTCAATCCAAAATTACTGTAAATTAAACCAAGGTGTTTTTTTTTGGGGGGGGGGATGGGGCGGGGTTTCATATTCCTTCAGTTGTTCTGAAGGGCGTTTGCAGTTATGCACAAGCGTAAGTAACATTACTAGATTTTTTTGAAGTAAAAAATACTAATCAAGTAGCTGACTAAATCTTTTCATCTGTCCTTTTTTTTTTTTTTCCTATTTTTTAAGTCTTCTTTTCTAGGTTTGACTTCAGGGAGATGCAAAAACTGCAGAGCAAATCTTCTGTCACTTTTGCTGTGACTGTGTTTTTTAAGTAGGTACATAAAATGGAAGCCTATGTAATGAGTAGGGTAGGCATTATGTTCAGATGTGCTCAAATTTATTACATCTGACAAGCATCTAGATTTGGGTATCAGGTTTCTTAAGAGAACACATTCAGAATATTTTTAAAGGGTATATTTTTTGTTTTATTTTAAAGGACAGAGAGAAAAAGTGTATGGTTTTTAAGGACAACTTTTATTCTCCCATGGCACTAGTAAGAAGAGGCCTTCATAGAGTGAATCTAGACTACTTCTGAAAGAGTTTATACTAAATGTAATAATAGTGTTTGAAAGAAAAAAACAGATCATCCTAATATCCTTGAGGAAGACTGATACATATCAGAAGACAGCTCTTGCAGAGCATATGGAAGTGCACCCTCAGCAAGTCTGTGGATGACACTAAGCTGTGTGGTGCAGTCAATACACCTGAGGGATGAGTTGCCATCCAGAGAGATCTAGACAGGCTGGAGCAGCGGACCCAGGAGAACCTCATCAGCTTCAACTAAAAGTGAAATGCAAGGTCCTGCACCTGGGTTGCAGCAGCCCCCACTATCAATACAAGTTGGGGATGCAAGGATTGAGCAGAGCCCTGCCGAAAGGGACTTGGGGCTACTGGTGGATGACAAGTTGGACATGAGCCAGCAGTGTGCCCTCACAGCCCAGAAAGCCAGCCACATCCTGGGCTGCATCGAAAGAAGCATGGCCAGCAGGGCAAGGGAGGTGATCCTGCTCCTCTACTCTGCACTGGTGAGACCCCACCTGGAGTGATGCATCCAGATGTGGAGATGTCCTCAGTACAGGAGGGACATGGAGCTGTTGGAGCGTGTCCAGAGGAGGGCCACAAAAATGATCCAAGGGATGGAACACCTCTCCTGTGAGGACAGGCTGAGAGATTTGGGGCTGTTCAGCCTGGAGAAGAGAAGGCTCCGGAAAGACCTGACAGCAGCCTTTCAGTATCTAAAGAGGGGCTACAAGAAAGTAGGGGACAGACTTTTTAGCAGGTTCTGCTGAGATAGGACTATGGGAAATGGTTTCAAGCTGAGAGGGGAGGTTTAGACTAGTTGTAAGGAAAAAGCTTTTTACTATAAGAGTGGTGAAGCACTGGAACAGGTTGCCCAGAGAGGTGGTGGATGTCTCATCCCTGAAGGCCTTCCAGGTCATGCTTGACAGGGCTCTGAGCAACCTGATCCAGCTGTAGATGTCCCTGTTCCCTGCAGGGGAGTTGGACTAGATGGGCTTTAAAGGTCTCTTCCAACTCAAGGAATTCTATGATTCCATGATTCCTAAGTCCTGCAGAATAAAAAGAATGCAAGTTACCTAGATTACAATAAGAAAGAATACCAAAGGATATAACTCAGAGGGAAAAAAAAAAAAAAAGAAAAATTAACTGATGTAATAGTAAAAATTACAGTGACCTAAAAAAAAAAAAAATAGTGGTAGAAAGAATGTCTTTCTTTTAATTTTCATCTCTCATTCTTCTATTGCCTTAGTTTATTTCAATACTTTTTCTACCTGAGAATTTTTTCTTCAAAATAAGAGCACCTATATAAATCTGAAGACACAAAGACTTTCCAGAAAGAACAAAATCCTTCAGTATCAAATGATTGAACCCTTTTTTTTTTTGTGGTTTCATTATGTTTTTTTAAGCCAACTTTCCTTCAAAACTCTTTTTAATGTACCCGATTAACATTGGTGTGAGTGGGACATGACAATGTGCAGTCAATACATTCCAAATAGTACAAAATTCTAATTTTGTGAGAAAAGAGTGAGGAAAATCTAGTCTGGCAATCCAAAGATGAAAGACAAGGACACTTTTGTACTATTATAGTAGTTATAATTTTACTTGAAACTGCACTGAATTTCATTATTGAACTGAATTGTCAATTTTATCACACTATTTAAGAAATGGAAATATTCGCTCTGGACGTGTTATCTGAAAGGTCCTGAAAATATTTTTTCCAAAACTTCTGATGGTGGCTGCTGTCCTTTCCAAGTAGACTGATGGTCCACATTCTTACCAGATGGATTATTTATAGTGTTGAAACCCCCCCAAAAAAACCCTCAAACAACTAGAAGTTGCATCTAATCAGAAGGATTTTTAGAATAAACATGTAAGTTCAAATGAACTCTGCCTTCAAAGGATACTTTTCTAGAGGTCAAGAGTTAGTGGAGACAATGCTTCTTTTACAGAAAGAATGTGAAGCTTTTGAGGCCAAGGCTCTTCACAGCCCCAAAGAGCTGTGGATTTAAGAACCATTACTTTCATGCACAGTTACTATAGTGAATTGTTTCAGATGCTAGGATCCTCATTTTAGCATGACCCTTAGTGTTCAGAGGCTTCATTCATTCAAATGGGCAAGTGTGTCTGGGCTATCTGGTTCAAACAAGACATCTATAAACTATTATTTTTCAGAAAAAATGTGACAGACCTATCAGATATTTTTGTTCACCATACTCTCTCCTGGAGTGAAATAAAATAAAAGTTAGAAGTGTGGCTTTTAAGTAATCACATCTGGCACATTTGGTAAGAATGTTATCAAGTCTAAATCTGATCACTACAGAGATAAATAAGAAATTTTATTTGAACTTGTAGCTACTAAACAGAAGCAGAAACCTGTGCTGATATTTACTGCTATTTATTTGTTTTGCTCTTTCTTAATTTAAGTTTGGAAGTGTTGCACTTGCCCAAATATTTGCAAAAATGTTGAAGTGAATATCAATGTGTAAACATCATGCATGAAGGAGTTTCATACCTAGAGAAGGCATTCATTCAAATTAGTTCAAAAGCACATGAAATCACTGTAAATTCTAATGGGCCCCAGTTTGGCAAGACACTAAATTTAAGCACTATTAGACTACATGAAATGATCCGAGACAGACGAATTTCATGATTATTCAGTGAGAGCATTTCAGTAGTTGTTAATTGCTATCAGGGGACATAAAGACCATGCCTCTCTGATGGGCAAGCTCTCCTGGGGAGAAATACTGCTAGCATAAGGCCTTTTCTGCACACACACTGATTAAATGAACCAATTAATTAAGTGCTCACATGTGAATTACCATGTGCCCAGAATTAGGGGAAGCATTCAGCTAGAGTAGCGAACTAAGGAGGCAATTGCAAGTCAGGGAAAGAACCATGGCAGATGTCAAGAGCCTTCCACCATGAGGAGAACTAATTTCCTCCTTTATACCCTTTTGCTCTGCTGACCAAAAGCAAAGCTAGTAAGCCTAATATTCTCTGCATTACATACAAATAAATAGCAAGCAAGTATTCCTACTTGAGTGGGTTTATGGCAATAATCACAAATTAATAGATACTTATAAAGTTAGAAACTATACTAGATGGCCTTAAAAGTCTTTTCCAACCTTAATGGTTCTATGTTGTAAATAAACTCCTGAACCTCTCTGAACACTTGCATTTCTGAAAAACTCTTTAAAGGTCATCTAGTCCAACTCCCCTGCAGGGAACAGGGACATCTACAGCTGGATCAGGTTGCTCAGAGCCCTGTCAAGCATGACCTGGAAGGCCTTCAGGGATGAGACATCCACCACCTCTCTGGGCAACCTGTTCCAGTGCTTCACCACTCTTATAGTAAAAAGCTTTTTCCTTACAACTAGTCTAAACCTCCCCTCTCAGCTTGAAACCATTTCCCATAGTCCTATCTCAGCAGAACCTGCTAAAAAGTCTGTCCCCTACTTTCTTGTAGCCCCTCTTTAGATACTGAAAGGCTGCTGTCAGGTCTTTCCGGAGCCTTCTCTTCTCCAGGCTGAACAGCCCCAAATCTCTCAGCCTGTCCTCACAGGAGAGGTGTTCCATTCCTTGGATCATTTTTGTGGCTCTCCTCTGGGCATGCTCCAACAGCTCCATGTCCCTCCTGTACTGAGGACTCCACATCTGGATGCATCACTCCAGGTGGGGTCTCACCAGTGCAGAGTAGAGGAGCAGGATCACCTCCCTTGCCCTGCTGGCCATGCTTCTTGCTGAGGGTGCACTCGATCCCGCTGTTGATGTCATTGATGGAGATATTGAAGAGTATCGGTCCCAGAACAGAACGCTGAGGGACACCACTCGCCACTGATCTCCATCCGGACATAGAGCCATTGACCACGACTCTCTGGATGCCATCTAGCAACCAGTTCTTCATCCGTCAAAGAGTCCACCCATCAAATTTATATCTTTCCAGTTTAGAGAGAAGGATGTGATTGGGAACCTTGTCAAAGGCCTTCCTGAAGTCCAAAGAGATGACATCAGTGGCCCTTCCCTTGTCCACTGATGCAGTTACACTGTCACAGAAGGCCACTAGGTTGGTCAGGCAGGACTTGGTGAAGCCATGCTGGTTGTCTCGCATTGCCTCCCTGTCTTCCATGTGCCTTAGCATAGCTTCCAGGAGGATCTGTTTCATGATCTTCCCAGGCACAGAAGTGAGGCTGACAGGTCAGTAGTTCCCTGGGTCATCCTTTCTACCCTTCTTAAAAATGGGTGTAATATTGCCCTTTTTCCAGTCACCGGGGACTTCACCAGACTGCCCTGACTTCTCAAATATCATAGAGAGTGGCTTGATGACTGCATCAGCTAATTCCCTCAGAACTCTGGGATGCATCTCATCAGGACCCATAGACTTACGGACGTTCAGGTTCCTCAGTTGGTTGCGAACCTGTTCCTCACTCACAGTGAGGAACTGTAACTCACTTTGTCCTTGAGGGCAGTTTCCCAGGGAGTTTTCCTGGCTAACTCCCAGAAGAGCTGGAAGTTGGCTTTCCTAAAATTTAGAGTCCTAACTTTACTCCTAGTCTGGTACAAATCACATCTCTTCTCAGCTTTTATTTAACAGTTTAGAAAGTCAAGAAATTTAGTAGTACACGTGCGCACCTCCTAATGATTAAAACAATCTACTTCAAAAAAAGATGTCTAAAAGTATACATAATATCACAAGTAAGGTCTCTATATTGCATTATATATATTGCATTCCTTATTTCTCCTAGAAATATAACAGCTAACATGTCCTTGGATTGTATTATATCAGAAACCTATATCCATCCTGTGATTGTCTACTGCACCTCAGCGGATCAGCTCCTAGCTCACTACAGAAAGTCTTGGTTTTAGTGTCCCAGTGTATGACCTTCCAAGTTGTGCTATTGAATTTCATCCCATTTCTATTACATGAGTCCTGAGGGTCATCCAATATACCTCTGGGCTATTTCACTCAACTAATGATTCCAGCCAAATACCTTCTTTAAGTTTTTCTTTTACTCCCATTTCTACAACTTTCTCTTTCCTGTTCAGCAGCTCATTCCTTAAAGACTTAATTTCCAGGTCAGTTCTTATGCTAGACGATCCCCAGAAGACAGACTGATATCTTACAAGCATTTTGGTCTCAGNAAATAAAAATAAAAATAAAATAAAAATCCTTTCAAAATATTCATATGTTTCTAATAAACTACATGGGAATTAGCTTATTTCCTATTTTCAAAGAAACATAATCTGAGAAACAGAAGGCAAACTATCAGAAAGTGGCAGTCCGTGTGTCAATATCAGTTTAAATATAATCACTGATTATAGTTAACTTTTCTTGAGAGCTAAAACATTTCACAGTATTTTTACATTGTGAAATAAAGAGCATAAATAAAAGGCACACACAGATACAGTCATATGTCTATTTATCTGGAAGAAAGCTGACAGTAAAAAGTTATGATTATTATGTTTCTTTGCCCAGCTTGATCTCAGGTACATAAATATTTATGTGTATAATTTTCCAAATTCCAAAAACATGACATTTAATTTCTTAATTACAGAATACCTATGTAATTAAACACTTCATAATAATCTATGCAATTCTACTCAAAAAGCTTCACAGTCTGCAATGAGCAGCTTCTCCTCCAACTACTTTTTTTTTCTTCTGAAGACACAGTCTGGTGAAATTTCTAAAGCACTACAATACCTCTGGTCTTCAGTAGTAGATATAGCAGATGTTCAAAAAACTGTCACTGGCCCATGATAAAGTAGTGAATTAAACAGAGAAATTTATCTCAGCCTTGTAAATTACTGAATTTCTTACCTATTATTGGCAATGATTATGCAGGTATCCAAAATATTCCAGCTGATATAAGAAAATGACAATGTCTAACATACAAATATTAATTTCCTGAAGTGCCTACAAAAACATTACAATACTTAATGGGCAATCAGCTTAAGTGAAGTTAATGACATAGATTGCAGCAAAACTGTAATGATTAAAGCACAGTTAAACACAAATAAGACACATAGGCATCAATTCAGCCCTGTGTCAAAGCACTCCCTATTTAACATTAATTCCTTCCCAGTATTAAATAAATTAGAATGGCAACATTACCTAGAGGTTCTGATCCCATGTCAAAGCTTATTGTCGCATGAAGAAATATAATGAGAAAGTAGTTGCTCTTCTAGAAAGCTAAAAGTTGCTACTTTTTCTCTTGGGAGTAGAGATGGCTTCTTGTTATCACACTCTTCCATTCAGGGTTCATCCTAACATCACTGTTTTTCAAACAACAAGCATGCAGAGGCATAACAATCCCATATCTACTTTACGATTTTGTCTGTTTCCCTTCAGATTATGTTTCTTTCACCAAACTGAACAACTTTGCTTCACCTAAGCCTAGCTTCATGGTTTATTTTAAAGTCATAAGCATACTACAACCCAGTAAACATTTCCTAAATTGCAAAGCGTGGCACAGAAGTTTATGTACACTCCACATAAATCTAGCAGAAGATACGTTGCCTAGCTGTTCTTTCTGTATCTGTTATGGGTTTTCATGATGTAGACTATGAACCTCATGAAGTTCCAACTTCCAAACAAATGTGGACACAAATCTGATTCAGTGAGATGTAGCTCACAAATACGCAAATTTCAGTCTCTCTCTTTCTCTCCTCTCTCAGGTAGAAAAAAAAATACTAATAATAATTTTTAAAAAAAATTGATATGACTCCTTTTCTCATTGAAGAAATTGTCATTTCCCAGAAGGATTCCATATTTGGCATTTTTCAACAATAGAATCATACAATGGCTTGAATCGGACGGGACATTAAAGCTCATCCAGTTTCAACCCCGTGCTGTGGGCAAGGTTGCTGCCCACTAGACCAGGCAGTCCAGGGCCCCATCCAACTTGGCTTTGAACACCTCTAGGGATGGGGCATCCACAGCTTCCCTAGGAAACCTGTTACAGTGACTCGCCTCTCTCAGAGTAAAGAATTTCCACCTCATATCTAACCTAAATCTCATCTCTTTTAGTTTATAACTGTTCCCCCTTGTCCTAGCACTACCTGCCTATGTAAAAAGTTGGTCTCCCTCCTGTTCATAAGATCCCTTCAAGTACTGGATGGCTCAATGAGGTTTCCCTGGAGCCTTCTCTTCTCCAGGCTGAACAAGATCAGCTCCCACTGCCTTTCTTCATTGGAGAGGATGTTCTCTTGAAGAAGGGGAGTTAGATAGTGGATGTATGTTTACTTAATTACCTACAAGAGTTAAACCACAACAATAAAATATCTGAGTTTATATGCAAAATGAATTTGGGGAATACATTATCTCAAAGAAAATACAGTTTTTGACTCTTCCAGAAATAACTCAAAATTCTACAGATCCTTAAAACGCAGCTTTTACACAAAGAGATGAAAGCCACTAATTCAATAAAAAGTCTTATTAAACATGCCCTCTTTGAAATAGCAGGAATAGTGAATACTTTTAAGTTTAATGACAACAGCAAAGCTGCCACTATGGCTATGGACTATTTATTATGGGACATAATTTTCTGTTACATATTCAGTAATAGCCTGAGATGAATCAGATGTTCACTGTGAAGGCTAATTTGTTTAAATTAGTAACTAACAAGGCAGAATTGGACTATCCTACAAGTCAAAAGCTGCAAAAAATGTATTTTAGAACATCCATTCTGTTTTTCATAAACTCTTCTCACAGCTCTCCTGCAGAAATTCAATTTGAACAACACAGAAACTCCTTACCTCCTACATGATCTTGCTTTTCTTCATAGCTAAGTTGTTTATTTTTCCCCCAAAAAAGGTAGTTAAAAATACTAATGTATTAGTGAAAAGGAATAAAAATGATTATAACCTTCAAGATATTTTAACTACTCAAGCATACAAAGACTAGACACAGCTGGGTGATATTGCTGTCCCAGAGCCAATGAACTGAAATGAAATGGTTCCCCTCAGGTGCTTTGGAAGATGTCACAATCTCTTCAACATGATGAAGCTAACAGGCTTACAGAGATCAGGGTAAAAGCCAGTTAACAGGGTTAAAAGGTACAGTCATCACAGTTTGAACTTTTAACCTTGAAGAAGTTACGATTTTCTCTTCTAATGGCTACCGTAGGGACATTTGAATGCAGGTTTCACATTATTCAAGTTAAACTAGTGAAGAAAACCTTAAGGTCACTTGATAACAACTAGAGCCATTTTGCAAGCTGAGCAATTCAGGCGTTCAATGCCTTCTGATGCTAGTATCTGAGACTTGAAGTTTCACAGATCTAAGCATTCCAGGTGAATCACAAAGAGAAGGGTGATTCTTGCTCATTCTCCTGGATCACTACTGAGTATAAAACACTACAATGCTGCCACACCCAATGTCAGATACATACAAGGCATTTATCTAAGATGTCAGTGTGAAATTCCACCTGCTCATCATGGCACAGATGAAACCAAAAATGAAATTCAGTCTCATGTAGCAGATGCTTTCTATGCCTTCCTGGCCAGTTTTTCCTCTCGGCAGGGATAAAGAACATCACATTACTCAAAAAGGCTTCCGCTCCCCACNAAAAAAAGACATCTGCAGATATCTTGCACTACAAATAATAACAACATATTGCTGCTGTTGCAGCTACCACCTGCTAATAGTTCTTGGAAAAGTGTTTAAAGAAACAGTTTCTGACACAATTCTTTCAATAAATATAAATCAGTTTCACAGTTAATAGGTGTTCCAGACCACTCCATTCCTAATTTGTTCTATGTTGCTACTGGGGCTTGCAGTCATGCCCCAAGTCATAGTTACTGCAGTTGCCAAGGAGTCGCAGACCCCTGCTGTTTGACATCCTGATACTTAGCCCTCCACTGGACTGTGTCCACACCTCTTCTTC
>VXAV01002089.1:281894-296166 GCA_013399715.1 Alectura lathami | reverse complement strand
TCCACATGGACACAGTTGATGACCTACGTCTTGCAGAACAATAGTGTGTAAGGTCAGGCTTTCTCTGAAAAACACATCAAAGTGACAGCTCTAGGAAGCTGAGTCTTACTGAGCTTTTTCTTACTGCCTTAAATGTTAATCCAAATACCTGAAAGCTATCAGGCATCACTGACATTGTTCTGTAATTGAACGATCCTAATCATGATCACATTCTGACAAAGCAGCATATTTTCCAGGTCAACTGTTTTGACAGTTTCTTGCATGGAGCAAGCCAGTACAGAAAATGAACAAAAGACAGAATCTTATTCAATACATTCGTGTTCTTTTACCACACCTTTAACCTTCAATATGAAGCTAAAGGGCAGCTTTAGATAAGGTCGTCATAATGGCTTGCATTATGAAAGGTTCACCAAAAGGTTTATATTCATGCAACATAGAACGACATAACATTTATGTAAAACACAGCAGAAGCCTGGCTTTGTTGTGTCTGGAAAAAGAAGAATATACCTGGTAGAAATCAAGATCCTCACATTGGTGATAAATCAACTGCTAGAAAGGTAAAGGTAGTTACAAGTGAGTGAAGGAGTAGCAGTGAGTGCATTTAGCTGCTGGAAGAGTAATGAACTAGAAAAGAGCTGGAGAAAAAAACTCATCTATAAGGTCAGACAACTGTGTGGACATTTAACATCACACTTGCAAGATGAGATAGGCATCTAAGCTGACATTCTGAAGATGACACTGGTTTACCACAGTATACCCTTGTGAAAATCAGTTAAACTCTGTTATTTCTCCAAAAGAGAGGAGAACATGTCAGGCAACCCAGAACAGCACGCTGCCTTGACTATGAGTCTGCTTTTCAAAGTCAGGCTGAGTATGCAAGAGGCTCACTACCAACAAAAGCCAGAAAAGAAATTTTCGTTCTTCAAGGAAGTTATACACATTCTACATAAGGATCTGTCCACTGAGATCTGTATGCTAATCATTTCCAGGCTGAATTACTGTAATTTGTTTTTCCTGAATCTGAAGCAGAACAGTATCCCAGTTCTTTCAAATACTGGAGGTACTGCTCTGGTCTCCTCCGCTAGATTACAGCAAACTGGATAGATGCAGCAGCCAGGGTAACTACCGCTTTTCCTTCCCAGATCTACAGGGTAAATTAAATTTCCCCAGGAATTTACTGATAAAAAAACTGAAATAGTCTTCCAAGATCAAGAAATAAATTTATTTAGTAAAAGAACGTCAAACTAGACTGTGTTCAAGGCTTGATATATATGGAGATATGCATCAGTGTCTTCCTCTAAATAATGGAGTCAGTAATGTTTTCATGAAGTATCTAGAAAACCTCACTTTCAAAAGTCACTGTTTTTTTTTTATTATTATTATTATTATTAGTTTCATTTAAAACACTAAAGGATCCACCACCAAGATTTATTACAACTGAGATTAATTGTTTCATATTAAATGTATTCTCACCAACCTCAAAGGAGAGTCTTCATCTTTTATCTACACTATGTCCTCCGGCATGTTTTTCGAAAAACAAATCTGCAGCACACACATTCATATCTCAGCTATTTGAAATGTTGTAGATCCTTTATTTTAAAATGTGTGATTTATAAGATTGGTTTAATTTAAAGTCCACAAAGAAGAGAACAATTAATGAAAAAACAAATTAGTTTCTGTAAAAGACCAGGAAGCCCTGGAACAAATATGTGAAAATAGCAGACATGAAAGTAATCTGTTCTTATGCCAATCTGCTCAGACTTTCTCTCTGTCATTCCTATAGGTTGTTTTTGAACTCTCTTTTATTAATTTTTTTGCACTTGCTCCCTCCTCCTAATTTGCCTGAGACTTGATTTACCTTCTCCTGAAGTGCTATTCCAAGATTATATGCAACAAAACAAAAAACAAAAATATTTCATTTTAAGACCCTCCCTCTACTTCTTTCCATGATTCTCACTCTAGAAGTGATATTTTCAGTTTTTGTATAACTTTTGGAAATCTGGGGAAAAAATCATCAACTGAAAACATTTTAAAGTCTGTATTTTCTACTCTTCTTACATTTCTTGGTTATATTTGTCTTTCCTTGCTTGATGACCACTAGGAACCATAATGCTTACAGCATTTTCGTTAGTCATTTGGACACTAGAGACAGGTATCTATATCTGGAGATAGATACTATTTATATACACATACTATATATACATCTTTTGATATTACACGGTTTTGGTATTACACAGTTTTAGTATTACAATGCATGGTTAGTTGTTAAAATCATAACATGAATTCCCTACATGATGCAAGAGATATTTCTTTCAGGCATAAACTGATCTATATGAAAAAAAATGACAATGCAGTCAACATAACCTGGAAAGAAAGAGAAAATTCTGCACTAACGGGGACAACATTGCTGAATTTTAATATAAAATAGTAGAATAGCACAGTAGAATCTGATCTCATGTATTTACTAAATGTAGTTGTTTCCCTCCATATTATGGAGAATACTGCAGCCATGAAGTCTTGGTTATATAAACACCAGGTACTTACTTTAAACCTACTTTTATTTTTCCATTTTGCTATTTTAAAAAAAAATGTTCCACACATATACAGTAGTTTTGCTGTAAAGTCTCAAAGTCTCTACTGATCCAGCCTTCCCAAGGGAAATATATCTAAAACATATTCTTTGTGAGCATTCTCCTATTGGTTGCTAAAAACAGCATATTTTTCAGAAGTGACCTTCCAAGTGATATTATCAATCCTCACATGACTGCCAATATCCGTATGTTTACTTTGATGTAAGCTTAATATGCCATGAATTCTAGTACTCCTCATGCAAAATATTTGAATTAGTTTTTGTAGTTCTTGAATCATTTTATATGCATAGGGATTTGCTCACAAAAATCTGAAGCCTACATACCCCTCTGATTTTCTCAGATTCCAAGCACTTAATAAAAAGTAACCTGTCTCAGCAGAGATTTTTTTTTTCAAACTGTATGAGGTCTGACCATTGAAGATAATTTCTGAAGACTTCATTAAATACAGAGTACTGACTTGTAATATATGCCTGTTCTGAAATATTTCCCTCAGGGGTCCATTCCGGGACAGATACTCTTCAACATCTTCATCAATGACAGATGGAATGGACAGAAGGGGACAGACCCTATAGCAGGGTTTGTTGTGATAGGACATGGGCAAATTGAGAGTTTTTTACAATAATAAATAAATAAATAATAAAAATAACAATAAAAAAAAAGTTTTTTACAATAAGAGTGGTGAAGCACTGGAACAGGTTGCCCAGAGAGGCGGTGGATGCCTCATTCCTGAAGACCTTATTGGTCAGGCTGGACAGGGCTCTGAGCAACCTGATCCAGCTGTAGATGTCCCTGTTCCCTGCAAGGGAGTTGGACTAGATGGGCTTTAAAGGTCCCTTCCAACTCAGACAATTTTGTGATTCTATGATTCTATATGACACACACAAAATAAAAGTACTTGTAGAGTAAAGGTATAATTTACTAATGAAACTTTTTATGTGTAAAATTACAATTTACTTAATAATGGATTTTGTAAGTAAATTACATTCTTTCTTAGTAGGTCTGCCACCATCTATAAGTGTTACTGACACCATAGCTTAATTTCTTGTGTAAATTTTCTCTGACTTTTTGGTAATTTCTATTACATACACATCCCTACTTATTTGGACTGTGATGTGATTAATATGAAATAGAACTCTGTATTTAATATGAGGTATAATTTATTCATCTTTCAGTTGTAATCAAACACACAAATGTCCTTAACTGATTTCAGAAGTGAAGAATTTATTTTTCACTATGAGTACAGTAAGGATTAAGCTCCTTTTTTTTCTAAACAGTAAAAGGGAAGGTCATCGTCTGACTATTTATGTTAAGAACTCAGAAATAATTATGCTTTACAGAAGATAAGCTTTCCTTTTTATGATGTGAATTTTGAGAAAAAGATCATAAGGTTCAGCCCATTAATGCTTTCAGCAATAAAAATGCATTTTATGAAATCAATTTGAGGAAAGGCAGAAATCATGATAAGTGGTAATGACAGCATCCTAGCATAATCAGTACAGAAAAAAAAATCATGTGCTCTAGGTTGCAATCTAAAGCCTTCTTTGAAAATCAACATGTTTTTATGAACCTACATTCACCTGTGAAGACTAACACAGGTAAAAAAATCTGTTGCTTAGTAGTTACCTGATCTCCTGCAGACCATGAACAGTTTAAATCAAACACAAAACTCTTCTGTAGAGATGCTGGGAGGGTGGGTTTGTTTATCCTGGAGAAGTCTCTGGGGGGGGGACCTTACAGTGGCCTTCTAGTACTTAAAAGGAGCCTACAAATATATAATATATATATATATAGGGAGAGTCTCTTTACCAGGATGTGCAGTGAGTGCAAGGACAAGGAGTAATGGCTTTAAACTAAAATAAGGGAGATTTAGGTTAGACATGAGGAAGAATTTCATCACTTTGGGTGTGGCAGGCACGGGCAGAGGTTGCCCGAAGTAGCTGTGGATGCTCTGTCCCTGGAGGTGTTCAAGGCCAGGGTGGAGTGGGCCCTGGGCAGCCTGATCTAGTGGGAGGTGTCCCTCCCCATTGGAAGGGGGCTTGGAACTGGATGAGCTTTAAGGTCCTTTCCAATCCAAACCATTCTGTGATTCTAAGAAATGAATACTCAGTTCTTCAGCACACATAGCTGCTCAATACCAACAACCAGCAAAGACTTTTCCCACCCAGCTTTATTTGTGTTTTATTTGATATTTGGTACCTCTGGAAGTCAGGGAGTGCCCCAAAGGTCTTCCTGGTCCCCATCTCCATGCTCATAGGTCTTGAATTCCTGGCTGAAAGACAGTGCTGACCACAGTGCTCACAAGTACTCTTACTTTTGAAATCTACTGATTTCAACAAGTTTAATTTCAAATTTTAATTATAACTCTTAAATCTTAATCACATCACCTAAGAAAGCATATCAATTAGTACACAACAGTCCTATGTGACAAACGTAATTTAGACTAAAATAAAAAATGTGTTTAAGTGGCTTGCTGGGTTGAGTCCTAAATGTATTCCCACTGAATCCAATAACCATGAGCACTTAGAATCTTACCAGAGGAGGGAAAATGAAAACATTAAATTTGATTTATTTGACTTTTATAATTTACCAATACCATTTGTGTATTACTTCTTAGGTAGCACAAATTATATGAAAGAAGTTTTGTGACATTTTGAAGTAGGCAGCACAGAAAAAATTGACTAGTCAATTCATTATAGGGCAGTATTTTTAATGATTTGAAGTCAGAGATAGTTTGACCAATTTTCCTCAAACTTTTAAGAACTATTTTTGCTGTAGTTTCAGGGTGTATCTATCAATTTGTAAGCCAACATAAATTTATTTTTCCACCCAAAATCTGGAAAGAAACCAAAAATATGGTTTATAATTGAATTTAATTTTCCCTACCTCAATATCATGATTATGTGCACCACAAATAAAATAGGAATATAGCCATATATATAGTTGTTTATTATTACTTATATTTTTTCTGCTTATGCATACACAGACATTCATATCAACATAAAACAAATGTACTTGAAAAATTGAGTTTATTAAAAAAAAAAAAAAAACTTATAAATGTGATTTCTTCCCTTATCTAATCTAAGCCATACAAGAAAAGGAAAAAAAAAATAAAAATTGTTCACAATAGAATACAGACAGTGAATTCTGTTTTAGGATTGTGGGAATTAAGTCCAAAGAGCAAAGAGCAACTCTGGAGAAAAAAATAAGACAAGAAATTTCTGAATCAGTAGCTATACAAGTGAATGTACATTTTCCTTTCATTTCCACATAGCACAGGAAAAGACTGTGTGAACAAGCACATTACCTCTTAGGAGCAGATCTGAAAGAATGCACTGGAGCAGAACAACCAGTCCTGCCCCAGCTGCTTCACCCCAGCATTCCCCCATCAGTGCTGTTCCTGTCCCTGTATCAAGCCAGAAGACTGTGTTTATGCCCTAAACTCTATCTTCAGAACTCTCCTTTCTTCCAGAACTTCACATCCTCAGTAGCACTGTCTGTGAGCTGGGGAAATACTCCTCTGAATAACATCTGCAGATGTCACTTTTCTCACAATGTGTCTCTCAAATTAACAAGTCTTCGGAGTAAGAGAAAATATGAAACTGTCCATGAGAACCAGTGCTTCCCTAAGACAATTCCACTGAGACAATTTTTAGTGAAAGCAAGGACTGTGAAAGTATGTCCTTCTTAGGTCAGAGTATCAGCACCTCTGATGAGAAGAACTAGATCAGATCCTTTCCACGTATTCTTCTTTAATTCAAAGCAAAGTTTGTTCAGATACAGCTTTTTAAGACACAATTTTATATTCTATAAAGCCTAGGTACTTGTAAGCACTGTCTAAGTCCAGGCTGAAGTTTAGTTAGCAGAACCAAAACTGAAATTATCATACTGATTTTTAAGTGTATACACAGAAACAACCAAAAACTCCAACTGAGCAATAAACCTGGTTATCTAAGAAGTGATTAAAATTAAATCTTTCATGCATAAAATGCAGCAGTCTGTAAATAATTCAGAGGAATGGAAATATGATGATTGACCTCAGGTTCTGTTAATTTTACTTCATTTTAGTTGCTATTATATTTAAGTACTTTAAGTAAGTATGTCTTCAGGGCCTTTCTAGAACTATCATGATGATTTAGTGTGCCAAATTGCACCAGGACCATTCCTAAAATGTTCTCTCAGTTTTATAATTGGTTGAAAAAGACTGCAATAATTTTGCTTTTTCTATAGGCAATTTTTCCTCTCTATTACATATTTCTTTTCCATGTGATAGAATATCATAACAATAAAGGAGTTTTTGAAAGGCTATTCTTTATGGTGTGGCGAAAAAGTGAAAAAGAAAGAAAGTTTCTATAGAGAAAATATTCTTGATGAATTTCTACAAATTCACAAGCTAAGACAAAGCAGTTGTGCTTAAAGGACCTCTTAATGCCTCAATAGTTACTGAACTTAGAATTATGTATGGTTAGCTACAAATACATTTTTTATTATTATTATTTACCCAAAACAATTTAGTTCACACTTTATTCTGTTAATACTCTATTTCACAGTTGATTTCTTCCAATAAAAGTTTTAGAAAATCTAAAAAGTTTAAAAAGCTAAAGAAGGAACATGCAGAAAGTTTTTGCTCCTCCATGGATATTGGAACCAGTCCCATGGCAATAACGACATCCTGTGAAACCAGAAGATTGCTGCCATTAGCTTTCATGACAACCGGGATTTTGTGGTCTTAACTCCCTTAATCACCTTCTCATTAGCACATGGCAACAGAAGACCAGCAAAAATGAAGCCCCCAGACTGACGGATAGAATACAGGGAGAGGAGAGGAGGAAAGGGGAGGCTCACTAACTGGTGGTGGGTGGAATTTCTCTGTTTCAGAATGAAGAATTCATTAAAAAATGTAGTTTAATGAAAGATGGACAAATAAATTATGCTTAAAAAAGAGATAATCCCATTTATTTATATATGAACCGAATCAATGCAATAGCTCACCTTCAGCAAAAGGTTAATTTGGGGCTCCCTAGTCTGTGACAATACCCTAGGAGTTACTGAAATCAGCCCAATGCTTCTGCTTCCTGTGCAGTTCTCTAGCCAGTGGAACACTTTATATCAAAAGTGCATTTAAGAAAATGGAGTGTCCACAGTTATCTGCAGAAGCAGATTCTTTAAAACAAATGGAAAGAAATGTCTGCCTGGAGCCATAAGTCAGATGGAGGACTTCAGAGAGCACTTCAGAACTACTGTAGAATTGACTATATGTATGTGGCTCTCTTACAGGGCAGAGTTTTTTCTAATCTCATTTGAAGGTACCTAACTCTCCCTATCTCACCAAACGGGGGATCTTTAGTGCCTGTCTGGGCTCTATTTAGAAAGCTAGATAGCTAAAGCTAAGTTCAGTTGCACTTTGTGTTTTTATTCAGCTAAAGTGGAGTGACATAGGTATGTCATTTAAACCCCCCTGTGCTTCCATTTCTACCCCTTCTTCTGGAAGTCTTGCTTATTTATTTGCTCTTACAACAAACTTCTGCATTGCATGGCTGCACGTTATCTACTATGCGAAACAAGAAAAAAAGCAACCATAAACAAGTAGGGGGGAAAAACACTTCTAACTATGACAAGAAAAAAACAGCAAGTGGTATCCACAGAAAGAGAGGGGTTTTTTTTTGTTGTTGTTGTTTGTTTTTTTTTTTTTTTAAGACCTTGTTTTTCTATCTGATTGAAAGGAAACTAAATGTCCACCTTTTCATTCTGTCAAATGGAATCATTTCTTCCTCCTGGACAAAGACAGCAAAGACTGACTAGAGTCTGCTCCACCATTCCTTAATGTTCAAGCCCCGAGTTTGTTCAATGTGCTGTACAAATGAATTCCTAAGAGCAACTGCATTGTTAACACTGAGGTGTAGTTTAAATCATTCAGCTAATTACTGTAAACAAAAAAGCTACTTATTCATCCTTTCCTTCCTGGTCCTGGTACATCACATCGTACATGAGAATATAGACGACACCGAGAGTAAGATTTAACTGTTCCTACACACTGAAGAATACACTGGCACTTGTTTGTTGAAATACCCAAAGCTGTGATTCCCGCTGCTGCAGAACTGAAATGCAGTTCATAATATTTGCAGTGATGATGTTTCTTTCCAGCTTCTGTGACATTTCATTTTCACATACAAAGAAGAGATTTTATTAGTTTTTCACTTGCATGACTGCGCACTGCATTTCAATAAACCATTATGTACTTTGCCTAATCATGAATTTAATGAATAGCCACTCTTCGCCTCTTTCTGTTCTGGGAAACTTTTTTAATTGCTCAGTTCTGAAGATCCTAAGTGTGCGCAGATTGATTTTTATATCTAGTAAAGATTATGCTTACAACACAACCTAAATTCCTTCTTTAATTAATACATTCCATCTGCAAATTATTCTTCCAATTCGTGATTGCATTTGCTTCCCTCTGATCTTGCGCACATGGGGTTTACATTTGCCTTGAGGAAAAGATCTATCAGACAAATGTGCTAAGAAAAAAAGCTGACGAATAGTACATGAATGAATCACATATGATTCCCTGCTTTTTGCAAGCAGTGAAACTTGCTGTTGCAAACAAAAGATGGCAGTGAGCTGAAAATGGAGCGATGTATTACAAACTTGAAGCTTTCTCCCAAATGGAGATGAATTTAAGAACAGACAATGAGAACAGCTGCCTGGAAAATAGTAAAAAGGCAATGAGAAAGACAGGAAGGACAGAAAATAATGATAGACACTAAGTGATCACCCAAATCTGGAGAAAGATGTTTTTAGGAGAAGCCTGAGGCAGCATGTGTCAGAAAAAATATATCTCTGAAATAAGTCACAGAAATTATTAGGATGTTATGCAGTGTGGCTGCACAGATGGAAGACAAAAATAAAAGGTGAAAAAAGGCCTACAAGAGAGACAACCTGACTGAATTAACAACAACAAGCAACAAACTGACTTTGGCTTATTTATTTATTTATTTTTAATTTAGTCTTTTACATTTTTATCTTACTCTATACAGTCTGGGAATATCAACAGTAAGATAAATGTATGTTTATCTCTTTCTTCTCTGTGGCAAAAAAAAAAAAAAAAAAAAAAAAAAAAAAGAAGAATCTGAAAAAAAAAGAAAAAGCAGATCAATAGTAATGAAATAATTCATTTCATGTTGTTCTTTTTGTGCTCATAAATTAAACAACAGAAACCACTTGTCAACCGACTGCCTCACTACAGGAACTCAAAAATCCCAATTAGATTCCTAAAATCTGTTTTTTTGTTGTTGCTTTTTTTCATAGATATATACTAATTGTATTGCTGGAAGACTTTATGGTTTAATAAATTACATAAATGAACTTTTTAAAATGAGAAAGGGCAAGAAAATGCAATACATTTATGAAGGACAAACTGTCTGTAGACAAGAAATTATACTTAAGTGGCTTCTAGTAAATGGAATTTTAATTGATTTGTTCCTTCTTGCACCCCTCCCCTATTTTTCCCTTCTCTTTTTGGTTGATAATTTCTTTAGGTACCACATTCCACAAACAAACTGTAAAAAGCTTCCTCTCTTCCACACTAAAATTGCCTAATCATAGAATGGTTTGGGTTGGAAAAGACGTTAAAGACCATCTAGTTTCAACCCCCTGCCATGGGCAGGGACACCTCCCACAAGAGCAGGTTGCTCAGAGCCCCATCCAGCCTGGCCTTGAACACTTCCAGGGAGGGGGCATCCACAGCCTCTCTGGACTGACTCCTCAAGGATCCTGAACTCTACCATTTATGATCACTACAGCCAAGGCTACTCTTGAGATTCACATTACTCACCAGCCCCTCCTTGATGGTGAGAACAAAGTCCAGCTCCTATCTGTCTGTAGAGGCCCTCATCCACTCAGTCATCCTGATCAGGTGGCCTGTAGAAGACCCCCACTATGAGGCACCCTTTCCCTGCCTTCCCTTTAACCCTGACCCATAAGCACTCAGGCAGCTCCTCACCCATCCCCACGTGGAGCTCCATGGACTCCAGCTGGTCATTGGCTTTGACATAATCATTAATTCTCTTCTAGATTTCTCTAGAATTTCTCTATTATAATAATAGTCTCTAATTTCTCTATTGTAATTCTAAATAACATCAGTGGACATATAAATGGCCCAGTTCTCAGAGAGTCTAAATCAGTACAGCTACATTACCTCCAGGGCAGTTACACCAGCCACTGTGTCTGAGGGGCTGTCAAGCAAGACCAGAATGCTCAGCTACAATCTATACACCCTGCACACGTGGACTAAATGGTTCCTGTTGCAGAGAGCAAACAGACCATGGCCTGGAAGAGAAGCCTGCTCAGCCTGGCCAAACTGCTTTTCCATGGATTCTTAAGCTGTTCAGTCTTCCCATACTGAACACTACTGCAAACACATTGTGTTACAGAAAACCTTCAGAAAGCAAGTCCCATGATGACATATTTGGATGGCCTTGTGCTGCTGACTTCTCCAGTTTTCTGGGTAGGAGTTTAAGAAGATTTGAAAAGGGCAGATTTGTATTTGGCATGTGCTGTTACGGGCAAAGCAGTGCTAGATATATCCTGGTTAAAAAAATGGAACAAAACAAAGTGATAATCCAGGACAGGCCCTTGAAAATAAACTTTCTGCTCCTCACCATAACTCTTTCCTTTTTAGTTCCTTATTAGCAGAACTAATAAGTAATAAAGAACTGAAAATACCCATACAGTGCCTTAATAATAAATCCACCTTGCCTCTTTGTGGACAAATGTTAGAATCTGGAATTTGCTGCAGAATGCTTCAGGCAAACCCTTAGTCAGACTGCGCACTGTCATCCCAGAACTTTTTTTTTCTGTGATATGTCTAGCTAATATTCAGTGTATGTCAAAATAAAGTTATAATCTCCACTTCAAATTAATACTCTTATACCATCCAGTCTTCGTGAGTGCTTTTTATTAACTGAAGTAATCCTAATTGCTTCAGACTGTGTCCAAACCCAATTTGACATATGATATGTTGCTCTATTTTTATTTTATTTTTTTATTTCCACACAGTTATTTAAATCATAGAATGATAGAATGATAGAATGATAGAATCATAGAATCATAGAATGATTTGGGTTGGAAGGGACCTTAAAGATCATCTAGTTCCAACCCCCTGCCATGGGCAGGGACACCTCCCACTAGACCAGGTTGCTCAGAGCCCATCCAGCCTGGCCTTGAACACTGCCAGGGAGGGGCATCCACAGCCTCGCTGGGCAACCTGAGCCAGTGTCTCACCACCCTCACAGGAAAGGATTTCTTCCTAATACCTAGCCTAAATCTCCCCTCTTCCAGTTTATGGCCATTGCCGCTTGTCCTATTGCTATGTGCCCTTCTAAAGAGTCCCTCCCCAGCTCTCCTGTACGCCCCCTTCAGGTAATGGAAGGCCGCTATCAGGTCTTTCCAGAGCCTTCTGTTCTCCAGGCTGAACAACCCCAACTCCCTCAGCGTGCCTTCGTAGGGGAGGTGCTCTGGTCATCTTCGTGGCCCTCCTCTGGACCACCTCCAACAGCTCAATATCCTTCTTATGCTTGGGGGCCCCAGAACTGGACACAGCACTCCAGGTGGGGTCTCATGAGAGCAGAGCAGAGGGGCAGAGTCATCTCCCTCGCCCTACTGGTCACGCTTCTCTTGATGGAGCCCAGGATGCGGTTGGCCTTCTGGGCTGCAAGCACAAATTTTTGGCTCATGTTGAGTTTTTCATTAACCGACACCCCCAAATCCTTCTGCTCAGAGCTGCTCTCCAGCCATTTTCTGCCCAACATGTGTCTGTGCTTGGGATTGCCCCCGACCCTGGTGCAGGACCTTACACTTGGCCCTGTTGAACTTCATGAGGTCCCTCTGGATGGCATCCCTCCTCTCTAGCATGTCAACAGCACCACACAGCTTGGTGTCATCCACAAACTTACAGAGGATGCACTTGATTACAGTCCATGTTCTAAAAAAGATGTTAAACAGCACATGTCCCAGTACTGATCCCCAAGGGATGCCACCTGTCACCAGTCTCCATTTCAACATTGAGCCATTGACCACAACACTCTGGGTGAGACCACCCAGCCAATTCCTTATGCAGCGAGTGGTCCGTCCATCAAACACGTTCTTTTCCAATTTAGTGACCAGGATGTCATGTGGGACAGTGTCAAACGCTTTGCACAAGTCCAGGCAGATTACGTCAGTTGCTCTTCCCTTATCCAATGATGCTGTTACTCCATCACCAAGTTTGTCAGGCACGATTTTCCCTTGGTGAAGCCATACTGGTTTCCACTAATCACCACATCTTCAATTTCCATGTGCCTTAGTAGATCCTTCAGGAGGATCTGCTCCATGATCTTGCCAGGCACAGAGGTGAGACTGACTGGCCTGTACTTTGCCAGGTCTTCCTTTTTTCCCTTTTTGAAAATGGGGGTGATGTTTCCCCTTTTCTGGTCAGCGGGAACCTCACCAGACTGCCATGACCTTTCAAATATGATGGACAGTGGCTGGCAACTTCATCCACCAGTTCCCTCAGGACCCACAGATGGATCCCATCAGGCCCCATGGACTTGTGCACCTTCAGGTCCTTTAGATGGTCTCAAACCTGATCTTTGCTTACAGTGGGCGGATCTTCCTTCTCCCAGCTCTCGCCCTTCCTTTCTGCAGCTTGGGGGTTTTGGTTAGAGCCCTTGCCTGTGAAGACTGACACAAAGAAGTCATTGAGTACCTCAGCTTTCTGCATATCACTCATGACTAGGTCTCTAGTCTCCTTCTGTAGAGGACCCACATCTTCCCCAGCCTTCCTTTTATCGTTGATGTACCTGTAGAAATTCTTATTCCCCTTTACATCCCTGGCTAGACTTAATTCTGTCTGGGCTTTGGCTTTCTTAACCTGATCCCTGGCTGCCCAAACAACTTCTTTGTACTCCTTCCAGCTAGCCTGCTCTTATTTCAAATCCCTATAGACTATATTTTTACAGCCAAGTAAGTCCAGGATTTCTTTGTTCATCCACCTCCTGGCCTCCTGGCATTCTTGCCCATCTTCCTCTTTCTTGGGATAAATGTAAATCATGACATGCCTCTCGATATCATGAACAGTTTGGAAGACTGACTGCCTTCTTGTATAGCGTATGTTCTTTCAGTAATGATGAAACTGCCCTGTAATTCAAAATACAGTGATGCAACTTGTATCTAAAAATAGTCCAGGAGTCAAGGTATTTTAGGAGATAGATATGGTTTCAGACACAAATACAAGCAATACCTAAAGGCAGGAGACATGAAAAACAAATCAAACACTTCCTAATTTCAAATTGCTTACTTAGGATCAACCTTTCAAAAAAGCACCCAGAAATAAATCTACATTTACCAGATTTTCCCTTGTGTTTTCTTGATACCATCTCTCCCAGCTGTGAATCCTGCATTGGGTCAGCAAGAAAAATTTAGGAAGCATTTTTGAGATCTCAAGGACTTATTTCTCCATTTTTTTTTCTATTCTCTAGAGAAAAAGAACAGAAGGAAGGAAGGAAGGAAGGAGGGAAGGAAGGAAGGAAGGAAGGAAGGAAGGAAAGAATGTAGAGGAAGAAATTAAGAATGTAGGAAACAAGAAAGACAGAAATAAAGAAAGACCGATAGAAAGCAGGAAGAAAGAAAAAAGGAAAAAAAGAAAGAAA
>VXAV01002089.1:257374-270666 GCA_013399715.1 Alectura lathami | reverse complement strand
TTATGTAGAACATTTTCAGAGAAGTATTTTCAGAGAAGTATTATGCCACAGTCTACATTTATTTTTGAATCTGAGTTTACCTTCTACCTCCTGCCCCCTAGAAAAGTCAGGTTTATTTATCCAAAAGAACAGATTGACATCAAAAATTGTTCTTCCACTCATCAGATATAAGCTGTTCTTTACTGTTCGAAGGAATTATATGAGAACCAACATCAAACTTCAATCAGATTTACAGTTTTTGGTTCATTGATTGGCTGATTCTGCTCCTTCTGGTGCATAAAGGCAACAAAAGTTCCTTATAAATCTTTTCTCCTCAGAAAGAGACTACAATTGTGTTTTCGTTAAACTACTCTTCATAATTACGTAATGCCAATGAGTTTTCATCCACCCAGAAACTGCTATTCTATACTGCAAAACATTTTGTCTCAACTGTTTTTCAAGTCCTGAAATGTGTAATATTCCTACAAGTAAAGTTTTGCAGAGATAGAATCTTGCAAATTTATCTGTAACCCTCTACAATTGTTAAGACTGTCTCAAAATCTGATTAACTCTGTGAAACGATCACTTACAAAATCTGGCTTCACAAATGCTGACTCTTTTGACCTCAATAACTTTTGTTCTTGCAGTTCTTATGCATGTTTCACTTCTGAACTTCTTTTTTGGTTCCTGTTAATATATGTATGTCAAGGCATAAAGATTATATCAATCTATAGTCTTCTAGCCTGTAACCACAGGAATCCATACAGAAGCACTCGCTGAAAGGATTAACAATGATGTACTGAGTTGACTCATCTACGCAGCTGCAGTGAGCAGAGTAGGCCAGCTTGAGTGTCTGCTAATACTTAAATTTATTTCCAATAGATATATTTAATGTTTCATTAAATGAATGTTTCAGCTTCTGATTATTCAAGATCCTGATGCTTTTCATTTAATGTGAATCTGAAAAAAAAAAAAAAAGTAAAATGTAGTATGCCATTTAATTCTTTATTGTTAATATAATTACACCAAACTAGACTTGTTAATGTGTGAAGAAATACCACAACTCAGCAGTTTCTGCCTGTCACAATGGAAACAAGGTATACTCATACCGCTTCCCATCCTCATTAAAATGATTATGAAAATGGATCCACAGATCTTACTATGAAAGTTTCTGGTTGACAGTATGTAAGGTGTTTCTCATTTGTGAATCAGAAAAGTTTCTATAAAAGCCTTTGTTTCCTAACACTCATTTAAAAAACATCTTTAGATAGACATGGAACAACCTCTGCCACAAATTCTCTGGCAAATGTGTCACAACTGGGAGATACCGGTATCGACACGCTCCAGAGCATACTGAGAACATTCTTGAAGGCACAGAACACCTACAAGGCCCATTAGAAAGGAGTCTGAGCAACAAGAAAGTTTCTAGGCCAAACTGCAAAACGCGACAGACCTCCAGCCATTAATGAGTGGCCTATTCTGCAGGCCCTCCACATATAGCCAGTTCCTGCAACATGTACCTCACCCCACTGGAGAGAAGAGAGAAACAGCAATGCATGTCTTGTGATGGAGGTTTCTTCTATGTAAAACCAAAGTTTGACATCACTGCTTCAGGTACAAGAGAGGCACTTCATTGTCTTCAGGATTTACAAAGGTGCTTACTAAAAATCTTATATATATATATCTCCCTTTTAATCCATACTACATATCAGATTTTTAGGAAGAAAATTGAACTTCAACCACAAAATTCCCTTTTGGACCTGGAAGCCTCACTTCTTACAGTTTTCTCTCACTTTTCTCAGCATGAAATACAATGAAAACTACCTTACAGGTATTTTCTCAATCTCATTCAGAACAGCTGCTGTGCAGAGACTATAAAAGCAGGGTTTCAGGCAAAGTCAAATTACACTTTTTTTTTGTGTAAGGTTAGCACTGAGAGAGATGAGTGTCTCTGTTTTCCTACCTTCCTGTTGAGTTGCATTTTGTTTCTCCTTCTTTTGCCCAGAGAGGTTGTGGATGCCCCGTCACTGAAAGTGTTCAAGGCCAGGCTGGATGGAGCTTTGAGCAACCTCGTCTAGTGGGATGTAGGGTTGGAAGGTAGGCAGGGGTTGGAAATAATGATCTTTAAGGTCACTTCCAACCCAAACCATTCAATGATTCTAGGTTGTGTGAATCAACTGTACAACTATCTAGTTCGATACACGATTGTGTAGTTTCTGAAGTCCATTCAGTAGAGCTATGTTCTCTTGCACAAAGGTTTGGGAGTTTAGAGACAGAAAGTAATTTCCAAATCAAAGACTTGTGCTGTAAAAGATCTTTTTGGTTACATAAATTCCCAAAGAATGGGCAACTCTTTATGCCTTTCAGTGTCATGAGCTAGACTGAGTCTGCAACAGGCACTGCAGTTAAGATACAGATCATCATCTGAGCAGGGCTATATACGTATGTGGACAAGCCCTCACAACCTTCTGCTGTGGAAGGAGTGAATGGAAAAGGACCTTAAAACTTGGGCTTCCTTTAGCTTTAGTTCCTTTAATAGCATCTTATAGTTGACAAAACCAATGTCAGACATCTCAGTAGAAGTAATCACTGGAAGTCTACACTAACTAGAAAATACTGTCAATAAATGAAATAAAGGCACAGAATCCTCATCCAGCTTACTCAAAATACCAGTCCTTTACACATGCAAAGCTGTTTTATAGTTTAATGTTAACATTCTGAAGTAAATTAAGTACTCATGTTGCAGCCATTTTCTTCTGGTAATTCTATATTAATACTAATACAAATTTCCAGACATGCCTGTAGAAAATAGTACTGTATGGAATTTACCAGTCTATGCTTCCCTGTCATGGAACAGTATGACCTTACTAATTTTCTTGCCCATATGCCAAGCCTAGGTCAAAGTATTTAGTTCTTTTAAGAGATTTGTCTTGTTTCAATTATCAGGTAGAACCAGATATTTTCAACTGCAAGCTTCATTGTTCTACTGAATACTTAACTGGCAATTTAAAAACAACAATGAATGTGTAAGCCCAACAGGTCATGGTTCCCAAGAGTACTAGATAAATGGAAACATAAATGCAAGGAAGATCAAGAAACAGGTACCTTTTTAGCTTAAAATGGTGACTGATGCACTTTGAGTTAAATTCAAGTCAAGACTGAAGATAGATTTTGCAAGTACATGTATAAGCACCAGCTTAATTTTTAATGAATGGTTTGTTGCTACAACATTCATTCAAGACATATTAAAGCCAAATAATTACTGCAAGTATAAAGTATAGAACTAATAGGAGTATTTTAGCTTGAAAATTTGCATTCACAAGTAATACCCTCTGTAAATATGAAAGATCAAAGAAAAACTTGCCATACATTATGTAGGACAATAGTATCCAGTGAGAATTCAAGCTAATATAATCATTTACTTAACTTTTCATCTCAGTGAGATCTTTTACCATGAAGCCAAAGTAATTTCCTAACAGTTTAAAAGAAAATTTAAACTTGGGCCTCTCACATGCTTTTATCACAGAAATACATTGTTATGACCTCAGACTTTGACTTGTACTATATGCAACCAACATTTTCTTGGACAAGGATTCATTGAATGAAAAAAACTTCAAATGTCATATAATTTACATTTGTGTACTTGATCAACTTCCTCTCTCTTTCAAGCATTCATTGCACCCTTGTTCCTTCCAAGATGATAATTCAGATTCTCATTAGCCAGGACTAATTAAAAATGGTTTAATTATGTGTTTACACCAGACTAAAAAGAACTATACATCCTTTTCTGAGTCTTCCAGATGGAGATAATCACCATCTTGTTAAATTTCTGACAAATAGTTTGGAAGTGATATGTACAAATGTCCAGGATGCTCTAGGGACTCTGAGGTGGCCCTGGATGCCTCAAAGCAACTGTGTGCTACTACTTGCACATACTCTAAATAATTCAGAACAACCAGCTGATAATGTTCATCTCCTTTATTCCCCACTCCTCTCATCACAAAAGCCAGCTTTATTTGTAAAATGTCATTTCAGAAGAAATGAAAGTTTTTAAACTATTTAAGACTAAAAAGTATTTGTTTGTTTTATGTATTTGCATGTGCAAATCCAAATTCTGCTAGGAAATTTTCATTCCAAATCACTAGAATTTCATTTGGTATTGCCATGGGTACTTTCATTTGGTGTTTCCTCAGGAAATTGTTTTTTTCTGCTGTTAAATATCCTTATATTTTTCTCCTGTTTCCTGAGTATGAAAAAAGCATAATTGTCTGTTTTGCATGTTTGAAAATAAATAAATTGAGTTAATTTGGGATTTTTGGAAACATGAAGAAGCTTCATGGAAGTACCAATAACCCTGTGTTTTTCCTACTGCAGTAAAGGATAATGTCCTTCCTTCATTTTCTCCCCTGCCTGTCCTTGGATGATCCCATTTGTCTTGTAGTCTAAGCTATAAGCCACACCAGAATTGCACATCACTAACACTGATTTACCACTTCTTTCATGCTTGTAATTAAGAGCTCCTAATGCAGAATTTTCCACCAAGCTTTTGCTTCTACGTGTACTTAAGACTGGGAAAGGTCTGGGATATCTCCTTCAAGACAGTCACTGAATACACAGGCCTCAGACCCTGGACAACCTGAGGGAGAATTATAATAACTTGGAACTATTTCCATGCCTGTAAGATGTGGGACAGGTTATCGGAAATGGCTTTGTTTACAGGGAAGAGATAGCAGTTGCGTTCATGCATGGAAAGTCAAGAAAGGGCAGGGAGAAGAAAAGAAAATGGGAAAAGGAAGTAAGTTTGCATCATCTGTCAGATGTTCTCCAGCACAACTACCAAGGACATCACAGACGTAGTCTTGATAGACAAAAAGCTGGCCATGAGCCGGCAGTGCGCTCTTGCAGCCAGGAAGGCCAATGGTATCCTGGGCTGCATCAGGAGAGGGGTGGCCAGCAGGGAGAGGGAGGGGATCGTCCCCCTCTACTCTGCCCTTGTGAGGCCTCACCTGGAGTGCTGTGTCCAGGCCTGGGGCCCCCAGTACAGAGGGGATGTGGAGCTGTTGGAGCGGGTCCAGAGGAGGGCCACCAAAATGATCAGAGGGCTGGAGCACCTCTCCTATGAGGAAAGGTTGAGGGAGTTGGGATTGTTCAGCTTGGGAAAGAGAAGGCTCCGGGGAGACCTCATTGCGGCCTTCCAATACTTGAAAGGAGCTTACAGGCAGGAGGGGGACCGACTTTTTGCCCGGGTGGATAATGGTAGGACAAGGGGGAATGGACTAAAACTGAAAGAGGGGAGGTTTAGGTTGGACATCAGGAAGAAATTCTTCCCTGAGAGAGTGGTGCGGCGCTGGAACAGGCTGCCCAGAGAAGCTGTGGCTGGCCCATCCCTGGCTGTGTTCAAGGCCAGGCTGGATGGGTTCCTGGGCAGTTTGATCTAGTGAGCTAGTGGCTGGCAGCCCTGTCCACGGCAGGGGGGTTGGAACTAGATGGTCTCTGAGGTCCCTTCCAACCCAAGCCATTCTATGATTGTATGATTCTAGTCTTAGAGACTAGTATATGTTGAAGAGGTCTGTGAGCCACCAGCTCCAAACCTTAAAATACTGAGGATATTCTTGGAGAAGGAAAGAGTAATCCAATTTACTAGTATTCAGAGAAAATGAGAGACGATCTTCAAGCTAGCACAATCTGCATTTATATATGCAACCTCTTTTATTCTGTCTCAGACTGATCTGATTGAGAATCACAAGATAAGCATATAATTAATGCCACTGAACAGGATAATAAAAATAGGAAAGTTTTTCCAAGAAACATGATTTTAGACTTAGGATATAGATACATACTGGACATGAAAGAAATTACATATTTTCATCGGTCATCTAGAAGAAAATATTAAGAAGTTGTGAAATTCTTGCTGATTAAATTTGCAAAGGCAGAGAATTTGAAGAACCATATGGTTGTTTAACAAGGTCTTCTGGAAGAAAACCACCTCTTATTAGCTAAAACAAAGTATACATGTAGAAAAAGAAATGAATACAAATTTGGAGGAAATAAAAAAATAAAATCCAGAGCAATAAGGAGGTTTGTTTTCTGTTTTGTTTACAGTCTGTGTAAAGGAGACATATCCTTTCAAATGCATGTTTATGCATTTCACAAAACGCTAGTCAAGTCAAGATGTGTCAAACTCTGCACCCCTCTTCAGGATGAGCAAAAGGACATATCTATATCTTGCTATCAAGTTGTTGCTGGAGTTCTCAAAGATTTACCGGCTGAAAAAATTCAGAAATCACTTTCAACTCATTCATTCTGCCAAATGCATTTATTATTTCTCTACATCTTTTATGGATTACAAAAGTTTATCCACAATAGTATCCCTTTAGTTTAAACAAACTAAGCACCTAAAGTCTTGGGAAAGTTCAAGTACAGCCAATTAACATCACTGACACTAGAGGTAGCATTACTTATCTGTCAAGAAAATTGTCCTACTTTTCCTTTTAAGTCTCATGTGCTTTCATACTTTCAAATAATCTAAGTTTACAATCATATGTCAGTTTTTTGCTGCTAAAGGAATACACAAAAACAGACTTCAAAGCCATCTTTGTTCTGCGCATACATATCAAAGAAAACATCTATTTTATTTTGCTGCATCAAAGGCTATTAAGTACTATTTTAACATTAGGGAAATAACACAATTTGACATTCAGTGAACTTCATGTTCATCAATGTGCCTTCATTAATTCCTTTGCTGGATTTTAACTTTTTGAAGTCACATCAAAAGTTCAGAAATTATATACGCAAAGATATATAAATGCACGTACATATATATATACAAGCACACAAAGACTTGCCTAACAGACCATTTTATTCAGAAAGGATTAAAAGTATATAATTATGATTGTCATTCTATATGAATTTTTTAACAGATGATAGTTCTATTAATAATTCTTTTAACTTGAACAATCACTCCACAGCTTCTACAGTTTTCTGACTTTTTTCTCCCTTCATTCACTCATGGAAATCTTAAGCCTTCATGAAAAGTTCTGACATTGATATATTTTTAAGCTCTTGTTGAGGTTAATCAAAGTCACTTAAAAGCAAACCCTAAAAGATCCTTCACTACATAGCAAATGAATCTTTCTTCACAAACACATTTTAGAATAATGACATGGATTTAGAATCCCAAGTAAAGTGTGACCCTGATACTCATTAGTGGAGAGATAATTTATACTTGTGAAGCTGCTTGTGGTGTTCAGGACAGAAAGTGTTATGTTTCAAAAAATGAACTATCTGCTTAACTGGTCTCTTCCCACGGTAGTACCATATAGCATTAAAAATTCTTAATTCTGTAATGTAATTTTCTCTGTTACATGGAATGACCTAAGTTACATTCTTTTTGCATAACTCTGATTATACACGGTTCATAATGATGTAAGACATACAGCTCCATGATTTTACCTGGATACCGAAAGTAAGTCTAGAAACAATTACTATTTAAAACAGTCTCATTGGATGAGAAAAGATCAATTAGTTTATGACTTATTCTTCTTGTGATCTAATCAACTGGCAACCTATCATGGAGACTTTCTATGTTGCTAAAAAGTACAATGTTAGGCATAGAGCATAGATAATCAATGATACTAAAAGCATGCTAGTCCTTTCTCTATAGATGTTTATAAACTTTTATTTATAAAGATAACAAGGATTTTTCAACGTTTGAAGGAAAAAAATAAAATTAAGAAAACAGATTATACAGTCAGTTAAAGTCAACAGAAGACAAAGAAAATTGCTATGCAATGATAAATTGAAATTCACCCAAATTACCTCAGAGAAAAATATTTATTTCACAATTAGATGCCATTGACATGCTAGAGAGAAGGGATGCCATCCAGAGGGACCTGGACAGGCTTGAGAGGTGGGCTTATGCCTACCTCATGAAGTTCAACAGGGCCAAGTGTAAGGTCCTGCACCAGGGTCGGGGGCAATCCCAAGCACAGACACATGTTGGGCAGAGAATGGCTGGAGAGCAGCTCTGAGGAGAAGGATTTGGGGGTGTCGGTTAATGAAAAACTCAACATGAGCCAGCAATGTGCGCTTGCAGCCCAGAAGGCCAACCGCATCCTGGGCTCCATCAAGAGAAGCGTGACCAGTAGGGCGAGGGAGATGACTCTGCCCCTCTGCTCTGCTCTCATGAGACCCCACCTGGAGTGCTGTGTCCAGTTCTGGGGCCCCCAAGCATAAGAAGGATATTGAGCTGTTGGAGGTGGTCCAGAGGAGGGCCACGAAGATGACCAGAGCACCTCCCCTACGAAGGCACGCTGAGGGAGTTGGGGTTGTTCAGCCTGGAGAACAGAAGGCTCTGGAAAGACCTGATAGCGGCCTTCCATTACCTGAAGGGGGCGTACAGGAGAGCTGGGGAGGGACTCTTTAGAAGGGCACATAGCAATAGGACAAGGGGTAATGGCCACAAACTGGAAGAGGGGAGGTTTAGGCTAGGTATTAGGAAGAAATCCTTTCCTGTGAGGGTGGTGAGACACTGGCACAGGTTGCCCAGAGAGGCTGTGGATGCCCCCTCCCTGGCAGTGTTCAAGGCCAGGCTGGATGGGCTCTGAGCAACCTGGTCTAGTGGGAGGTGTCCCTGTCCATGGCAGGGGGGTTGGAACTAGATGATCTTTAAGGTCCCTTCCAACCCAAACCATTCTATGATTCTATGAATTCTTCTGTGCAATAAACTTCTTGAAAAATTTGCTATTGAAAGAAAAAAATATATATCATGCTATACTTTCATTTATTGTTTATTTAGTTGTATTATTTACGTTGCCATTCATAAGTGCTCCTTTATCCACCCAACACATAGGTTTCAGAGAATTGTAGAACAATTCAGATTGGAAGGTGATCTAGTGGTCACCTGCTAGTGGTTGGCAACCCTGTACATGGCAGGGGGTTGGAACTAGATGGTCTTTGAGGTCCCTTCCAACTCAAGCCATTCTAAGATTCTATGATTCTCTGCCAATCCGCTGCTGAGACAAGGTCAGGTTGCTTATAGCCATGGCCAGTCAGGTGTTCAACATCAGACAACCTTTTATATTACTTGATCATCACTACTGTAAAAAGAAAAAAAAAAATCCCAATACCTTTCCCATGTTTATGTCTGCTATTTTTTACTCCCATGACTGTGTACCTCTGTGAATAGTTTGGCTCCATCCTATTTGTAACTTCCAGTGAGATGGTTGCAGGAAGCTATAAGGTCTCCTCTGACCTTTCTTTTCTCAAGGCTGAACAAACCCAGATCCCTCAGCCTCTCCCCTCTATGCCTTGTATTGCAGCAGTTGCCATCTTGGTGGCCTCTCCTGAGGCCCTGCTCCTTGTGAGGAGTTACAGGCCTTCCTTCAGCATGTCAATATTTTCTTGCATTGAGGAGCACAGAATTGAACACACTTATGGTCTCAAAAGTGCAAATCATAGGGGAGGATTACTTCCCTACCCTTGCTGGCTACACTCATCCTTACACAGCCAGGATGCAGTTAGCCACTTTTGCTGCAAGGGCACACTGCTGACTCATGTTCATCTTGTTACCCAGCAGGACACCCAGCTGATTTTTTGCAGATCTGCTTCTCACACAGTCAGTCCCAGTTTGTACTGTTGCATGGTGTAGGACTTTGCATTTGTTTTCTCTGATCTCCACAAGGTTCACCTTAGCCATTCCAGGTTTCTCTGAAGAGCTTCTCTCTGTCTCATGTTGTCCACAGACATGCTGAGAGTCATCTCCAATCTGTTATCCTTAATTTTTCCCTAATAAACCCTTCTTCCCAACCATCTTCCTATCACTCATACTTTTAGAAATGGCTTCAAAGAGGACTTTCTTCACAACTGTCACAGGGACTGAGGTAACTGAATCTCCCTTCCTGCTCTTTTTGAAGATGGGTGAGACATCTGCCTTTTTTACTCATCAGGAAGCTCCTTGATCATCTTCTGAAGATGAGCAGCCTCCCAAGAACATCACAAAGAAATATTCTCTCTTTCTTCAAGCTTCTGAACCAGTTTCTCCACAGCTGAGATGCAGGCCCATAGTGAGGAAGAGACTCTTCCTATTGCTGGAGTTGGCCAGCCAATGCATTCACCATTGGTTCCTGTCCATCTTTCCAGTTCCCTACTGCCAGTGAGCTGACATACTATGAGGGTGCACTCCATACAAATTTCTGCCTCGTGGATGTGTGCACTGGATTTCATCTGGATCTGTGGATACCTGTTCATGTTCCAGGTCACCTTCATCAGCCTTGGATGCCTCCCATCTAGTCTCATGGATTTATGCATGTCCAAGAAGATTAAGTTATCTCTAACTCTTTTCCTGTAAGGTGGATGCTGCTGCAGTCTGACAGACACTTCTGAAAGGCTCAGGGACCCAAAGAGAGAGAGGATATGCCTTACCAGTGAAAACCGGGGCTAAAAAGATATTCAGTACTTTACGTTTTCCTTGACTCTAGCCACTCGGTCTCCTGCTCCTCTAGGGAGGTGAACCCTCTAGGGCTCACTTAATCCCTAACTTTCCTTCTCCTAACAACGTACTTAGAGAAATCTTCTTTGTTGCACTTACCTTCTTTACTAGCATCAGCTGCAGCAAAGCATTTGCTTTTCTCACTCCATTCCTACACAAGTGGCCAATGTGTTTGTATGTCCCTTCTTCCACTTGTGCACTTCATTTTTTTGTCTAAGCTCAGTCAGGAGCTTGTTGTTCAGCCAGGCTTGCCTTCTGCCATGCTCACTTGACAGGAATGGACGATCATTGTGCCCTGAAGAGGCTGTACTTCAAGATCAGCCAGTTGTCCAGGGCCCCTTTTGCTCCCAGGGTAGTTTCCCATGGGATTATCCTAAGCAGGTCCCTAAGCAGGCTGAAATGCACCCTTCTGAAGTTCAGAATTGTTATTCTGCTATGGTCTAGCCCACTCCTCTCAGGATCTTAAATTCCACAGCCTCTGCCATGCAAACTGCATAGTAATTTTTTTTGTGGATGCTATCCATTGTGTTCCCTAAGGAGAAATGAAATAGCAAACTGGCAACTGCATTCAGATGCCTGTCACTTTGGGGTTAGGCACACCTCATCAGGTCTCCTGAGACTGCAAGCCCATCAGAACAGAACATCATCCCACAACAGTCGCTCAGCTTGTGGCCGCTGTCACCACAGCATGCTCCTGCTACCTCCTCTGTCCTCACAGCAGATGAAAGCAGCACACAAGTGTCTGCACAGGCAGAGAGCAAAGCACAGTTCGCTACCTGTCACGGAAAAAAAATTGCACAACCTTCGTGTTTTTAATCAAATCAGGATTGAAGAAGTTTATTGTAGATTTATTAACAAGCACTCAGTTAATGACCTATTCAGGATCAATATCAGCAAGGCAACAAAGACCACAATGCTGGACACTTACAAACGACTATAACCTCCTTAAATTTCTACACATTCCTCTACTGCAAATCCCAAAATGATGTAACCCCCTCCTGACATAGCCACTCATAAACCCATTTATTCACATGGTTCCATGCACACACAGACCCACTCACAGGGCATGTGGATTGCAAGCAACCCCCTCTCTTTCCACTACAGGGTCCCCTACTCACACACACCTGTAATGGATATGTGGGGGGTTCAGCTTTACGCATACCCTTGCTTCTACTTACACCCTGCTAATGCATACACTGTAGAGAAAGCTCCTGCATGCTGTGTCCCATCCAGTCACTCCGGTGCCTGGTTGCTCATGGTGCCTGAGCAGAAGCTGTGAAGTCCTGAGATGACTCTGGCTCTGTTGCCACTTCATGCCTTTTTTATTTTTTTTTTTAAACCTCATTTCAAGGTTGGTGATTCCTAGTTACTGACCAGTCTGGCTGATGGTTTTTTTTTTTTTTTTTAAACCTCCATAGCATCATCAGATTTAAGACAAATACCCACCATACATTTTGGGGTGTTCCATTATCAAGCATTCCTCAGGCTCCCATGCCTGTATTATCACTGTTGATATCCAGCTTCAATAAGGGCCGGAGGCTGGGCAGGAACTCCTAGCTACTAAATTACAGGAAAACCCTCCAAGATGCAAAATCTCATAACCTTTGAAAATGTTTGCTTTCAGAAATTTTCTTCTTTGAAATTCACATATTTCCTTTTCCTTTCAAAGGACCCTGCAGTATTCAAGTTAAGAACAAAGCATGAGTAAACTACCAGCAGATGAACTCAACAGGTAGAATAACATAAAGGCCTTGATGAACCTGCTCTAAACTCTTTGTAGTCCAACTCCTTTGGACTACGTGACTCAATATATATTTTAATATGATAGAAACATATAGTTTACAACAACAGATATAATAGAAATTTGATCAGTTCTTATTATTGGCAGATGTAACAAAGTTATTTTTAAAAGGATTAGCAGTCCTTTGTACTGTCAATTACATCATTATCAAGTTTAATTTCATACCATTTATACTCTTCATATATCTAGTTTACAGTTATCATATGTAATTTCATTCTCAGTTCCTGTCACTATGCAGCAAAATGCATATGCAAATGAATGAAAGTTTGTAAGGCTGAGGTCCAAAGGATATATTTGTATTGACTTACATTGGAAATAAAGGTGTGATGCAAAAAATCACTGGGGCAAGAACACTGTCACCTTTTGTAACTTCATACTGCCAAGACTCAGCTCAACAGCACTTCAGAATAGTTGGGGGGGGACCTCAAGAAACGAACCTTCTCACATTACCTTTACTTAGATATGAATTCACAGGAAAAGAAAATGCTTAAGAAGAAGATTTAGAAGTGATGTGTATCTTTGAATCTGTTTGTCCTTTCCCAGTATTACACACTGCTTCACACCTGTGAATAGACTGTCAGATCTGGTTAGCAATCTGCGTGGGATTAAGTTTGACCTCTGCCTGCAATGTACAATAAATTTAAATATTATTGCAACAGTATGACTGCCTCATGAGCTGCTAATAAACCGATTTATAAGAAAACTGCTGGAATTCCGTAGGCTTCTTGAAATGGTATCATGCTTTTAACTAGCATTTTCAGTTCAGCCTAACCCACATGGTGTCACTGAAATGAAGCTTTTCAAGGAGCTGTGTAGAGGGTAGTAGCTGCTCTGAAGTAAAAGAAATCCTGGAACTGAGGGGGAAAAAATCTCCATTCTTTTCCCTTGAAGCACAACTTACCGTTAATCGTCTGACTACTGTCAAAACATGTCTCCTTGTCAGTACAGTTAGACAGAAAGACAAGACATTCAATAGCCTTAGTTATTCAACTTAATTCCTTTCAGAGGCAGGATTTTGAATGC
>VXAV01002089.1:239994-253188 GCA_013399715.1 Alectura lathami | reverse complement strand
GAAAAAGAAAAAATAGAGAACAAATTGCCTTAAGTACTGAGAGAAACAGTAAGAGATGAGGAGTATGGATTTATCCTAAACATATACTGTCAACATAACAGATCACCTTTTCTGACATGATAGGAGACCCTAAGAAGAGAGGAAAAGCAGCAGATTTCATAACTTGACTTTCCTAATGGTTTTGATGCAACATTCTGATAAACACAATAGAAAAGCTTGGTGCAGACGCAGGAGGTGCAAACCAGCTGGAAAGTATAGTCAGAAGGCAGTTATTAGTAGTTCCCTGTCAAAATGGAGGGCTGCATGAAGAATGGTTCTGCAAGGCCTCAATCTTTTTACTATTATTTCTGTGATTGGTAGAATAAAGGGAAGAATTACGAATAAATGGTATATTAAATGAAGCCTTATGGGAGCATTAGAAGACAGGATTACAACTTTGGTTCAACACAGACCAGCCAGAGGAGCAGCATGAGAGGAGGAAGCAGGGCAGAACTTGGAACAGACAGCACTGTACACCTGAAAAAAAAAGAACTCAACCACCTACACACAGCGGGGAGTAACTAGCTAGGCAGCAGTCATTCACACGCAACCTGGGAAATCAGTAAATATGAACTAAACAGAAACTGAAATGTCATCTTGCATAGGAGGGAGATCTCACGCTACATTTATGACATTAAAAGTGATCTTTTTATCTCACATTAATAAGCCTCATTTAGAGTGTTGCATTCAGTTTTAGGCATCAGCTGGAAGTAGTCAGGAGAAAAATGATCACAGACAACATCTTTGAAGAAAGATTGGACGAACTATGCTTGCTAAGCTTGGGGAAAAGAAAGAGGAAAGAACATAATTAACTTCTAAGACTTACTGGATAAACTTCTTCAGAGCCCATGGAGGGTGAAACAGGCTTAACATCAGCAAGAAAAGGAATGCATAAATTCATATCCTGTTGAAGCTACGACTTTCCAGAAACATATAAATTGCCCTTTAAAATGTCCAAACATGACCTAACTTGTACTGAGGAAGATACAGATAGTTGATCCTACCTTAGGGCATGCAAATGGCTTGAATAAGCTCTACTCTCCCTTCATTTTTTATGCTTGGACACCAGAACAGACATTTAAAATCTTAATGCCTGCATAACGGAGTAAGCAAAAAAAATTTGCAAGGTCTACTTGCAGGAGTCTAGGAATTCATTCCTTGCCAGTGACTTGAAACATTCAGTTTACACTGATTAATTGTTTTTATTATGTGGAAAAAACTTGTGGAACTAATGATAATGCTAATTTTTGCATTTCAATGCTTTGAAATGACAATAGCATGATAAAGATGAGCCTCATTACTTTTTGAATTTTATACAAGCCATTGAAGATGTACATAGCAGACTTCTGAGCCAGAAAATAGTTACCCCCTATGCAAAATATTTGCTTTGGTCCGTTTATGTCTGTTTGAGTCTGTTTTTAAGGTAGTTGTGCCAACTGCAGAGAAAGGTAGTGATATATATATAGAAGTGTAAATCCCTGTTTAACTCAGCACAAACTAATGAAGAAAAAAACAGACCTATTTCAAAAAAAAAAAATTGATTTATTTTTCTGTAATGATTATGGATCTCTGAGTTTAAAATAAATTGGCTGGGAGAGATTAACACTTCCTTCCTTTTCAGTAAATTGGTGACTACATCCTTTTATACATACTTTTGTGTAGCCCTGAAATTAGGTCTGAACCAATTCAGCAATGATTAAAGATATCTAGACAGAACTTGTTTACCTAGGAACTTTTTGCTTGATGCGTTAAACGTGGAATAAACTTATATTTCAAGATATATTAAATAGCAACTTAACTAAGCAGAGGTCTCTACTGCCTCCTGTGTCAGTACTCCTGAAGCTTGATATTTTAAAACCTATATACACAAAATAAACATAGTCTCTACTAGATAAGACCCCATGCTGCTCATGAGTGTAAGCATGTTCATCACCTTTATAAGATAGAACAGTCACATTTATTTTGAACTCTTCCAGATTAAAACTCCAAGCTGTTCCGCAATGTAGATTAAATATATCAAGCCAGTTTGATATCTGCTTACCACTCAGGTCTGTGCTGCTCTGCTTGTCTCTCCATTCCAGTTTCCTGTCTGCAGGGCTGACAGCAGTATTAGCATACTTATGGTGGACTAGCCTTGCCCACCCAGAGAAAACAGAACATCAAGATAAAGACAGGAACAGCTCATTCCTGTTAGCACTGTAGGCAAAACAGGCTCAGCCTGGGGAGAATTACCTTAACTGACTGCCAATCAGCATAGATTTGGGTGGAGAAGCAACAAAAAGACAAACACCTTTCCTCCTCCCTTTCCTAGGCTCAGCATCATTCCTACACCCCCAGCACTTCTATCCACATGCAGAGCTGCACAGGGCAGATGGGAGGTTAATAGCAAGTACACAACAGTTTCTTTCTATCACTCCTTCTTTCTTATATTTCTTCTTTGCTCCAGCATGGGCTTTCCACAGGCCACAGCTCCATCAGGAACATCCATCTGTTCCAGCATAGGCTGCTCCACGGGTTGCTAAGGAATACCTGCTCCATGCCTGCAGCACCTGCCCTTCCTGACCTTGGTGTTCACACTGTTATTTCTACGTTTGTTTGTTCCCTTTTTATTTGCCTGTCTGGCATTTTTTACTCCCTTCTTAAATACATTTTCCCAAAGGTGCCACCATTTTGGCTGCTGGGCCCAGCTGTGCCAGGCTACTGAAGCCAGCTGGAACCAGCTGTGCCAAGCATGGGGCAGCCCAACCTCTCCTCACAGAGGCCCCTCACCTCTGGCTGCCAGCATGTGGGCACCCGTGCCCAATACCATGCTGAAGTGGAACATGCACAAACAAGATCAGCATCTTTCCTCTCCCTTTTGTGCAGCAGTGAGAAATCATTCTCTTTTACAACCTCAGTCAACTTAAGTGTATGTTGAACACTCCCATTTCAACAAGCAACAGCCGCTGCCTGCAAAGAGCTGCTTCATTTTGTTGTTTTGACATTTGACTTTTCATTCTCATTTCTGAATCTATTTTAATTATCAGTAAATAAAATTAATTTGAGTAAATAAAATTGAGTCTGTTTTGCCAGCTACAGTTTTAGGTCTAAAACACCTACAACCAAGGCACAAAAAACAGTAGTAGATGACTGAAAGATTCAGAATTTATTCAGGCTGAATTCTCAGGTAGATTATGCATTATATAATGTTATATATTATTAGAGCAAGACAATTGTAGTAACTTATCCAGAGACAGAGCTGGGATTTTTATATTAATAAGTTCTGAATCCAGAAACCTAAGCTATTATGAGACCAGAACTCCACACAACAAACACCCAAACAGAAAATAAAGTAGGAAATGGAAAGATCTTGTAAATAAAATTCAAGACCGTTTTCCTTCGATGTGCCTTCTGGCTAACAAGATCTCTTTTTGGTGAAATCTTAGCTCGACCTGTTCATCTCTGATCAGGATCACTTATTTTTTTTTTTTCCGTGCAGGCTCTTTTCCCTTCTTCATAGAACATATCCCTTACTCAGCATATGTGATAGTTTCCCATAGTGGAACCATTTCCCCATGCAGGGGAGACCCCACTGTAGGGCTCTCCACACTTCTCACAATACATTAATTAGTGGGAGATACCTGTAACAATATCAGAAGGGCACTAGGAAGAAAAGACAAAGATGACTTAGAAAGTAATAAATAAATAAATAAATAAATAAAAATTAAAAAGCAGAAAAGTTCTTCACCACGACAGGACAGAGGCAAGGCTTTCACTGACTGTTTTTAGGGAGCTTCTGAGCCATAAAACATGTGAGGACATTAGCAACTGTAAAAGGCGACTCAGAAGCCTGAACAGCAAAACAGCCTCCTGGAGACTGAAGACATCAGTGTCCACAAGTCCTTCAAATTCAATAGAAATAAGAGAAGAGTTTGAAAAAGGTTCAACAAGAGGGGGGAAAAAAAAATCAACAGTAGGAAAGCCAAAGAAATCTTCAGCAATGGCCCTGTTAGGAAGTTCATGAAGGATGAGAGGATGAGTGTACTGAATGTGAAACAGAAAAAAAAGTTAAAAAGCCAAAAATTGCTGCAAATTCAAGAATTACCAAAAACTTGATCAAGATGGAAAAACTGATGAAGAACAAGACAGCAAGACTCAGAATATTGATGTTATTTGAACTAAAACAATTGAAATATGAAATGTACTCCATGTATTCAAACACACACAGAATGAATACAAGAACAGATGCAGCAAGCTGATCACATCTATTTATTGCCCATGTACTCCTTAAAGGAGGAACATGCTGATCTTTGTTTTGATTGTCTAATTAAAATTCATTTTGTCTTTAGCTCTTCTTGAAGCTTTATTTGTTTGCTTTTTTCCTTTTTTTTTTTTTTTTTTTTTTTTAAGTCATGACTATATTTTCTCACTACTTCTTAAGGAAAGAGGTAAGGAGGAAAAACAGTTCCCTTGCCATTAGTGTGTTTGCTCCATTGTCAGATACAACAAAAGCAAACTTTTACCCAGCAGTAACAGAAGCAATATTTAAAATCAACCTTTAAAACATAATATTTATAATAATTACAGTCCATCCGTGTACATATACCTTGAATACTTTTAACTTTAAGGAGCAACTAATTTTTAACCTTATAACATTATACATTATACAATGTGAACATAAATACTTTCATTAATTGCAATTATAAAGTTACATTTTGTTGTTGTTGTTATTTGCTAGCAATACTTTTGTTCATTTCTTGATGATAAATCTTCACTGAAATATTCATTTTAAATAATTAATGCACAATTTCACGTTTAAAAACTCTCTTCTTTCAGAACAGATGTGGTCCCCAATGCCAGACATATTTTTTGATTGACTTCCACAGACCGAATTGTTTCTTCCTGTTGCATTTTAGCCCAACTATTGTTTATTATGTTTGATAAAAGTGGCTGCGTGGAAGTCCGTGGCCTGCTCTATGTATGAAATAGAAATATATGAGCAGAATGGCCTGTTTTATTACTAAAACATTTGTGAATCTATGAATTGACATTTTAACAAGAATCAGCAGAGGCCACCTTTACATATGAGATATATTGTAGCTTTCCTTCTCTCAATTAAAATGCTTACAGTTTGAGTATTTTTAAACCACTTGCGTAAAAGTGAAATAACTAAAATTAGCAATAAAAATCATTAAGTTCACTAATGCATATGAGACTATCAGTAGATTTATTAAAATGTATGCAGTATGTAAGAAAGCACTGGAACTACCCCTCTCCCTCAATGGTGTAAATTTAATTCAGCATTTTCTATAAAGGAGGGAAGCTGTATCTCTTCAGATAGAAAAGAGATAAAAGGTTCAGAAAATCACCCAGGAAAATGATGGCTTTTTCAAAACCGTCCACTGCTGTCAATCACAACAATTTATGAAATACTGAACAGCCTTTGTCACATTTTCCCCATTCTCTGGCTACATCAATCTGTATTAAACCTATAACTATTTCAATCTATATTTCAATTATTTCAATCTAAAACTCTAGCTACTGTAAGGAGAGGGCTAATTAAGAGACAACCATGCTTCTCATCTATTGCTGTCCTTCCTACACTGAGTGGAAATACTAGGCATGTTCTACTGTTTCAGACAAAGAAAGGACATTGTCAGCAAGTTATCTTCTGTGATGGATCTTTAACTCTGTCTTTCATTCCCTACCAGTGGTTTGCTAAACAGCCTGAAGAAATCTTTAACATTATCCTTCTATAGCTCTTGGTAAGTAGCAAAGTGTAATGTGATTTGGGGCTTTGGTGAAGTGTAAGTTATACTGCTGTGAGATATTGACTGTGTGCGTGCATCTGTTGTTAGTATCAACTAATCTTTTTTTAGGAACAGCGATGTATACCTAGAGGTCCCAATAAGTTTCTGTAATGTTTGTACTGACATTTCAGACAGCTTTACCAGCAGTAATCAGCTACTAAAAAGGTGTATAGAAAGTATGTTGGACTTTTTTTTAAGTATCTGGGAAATTTCATAGTCTTTACTGAATGTATGCTGGTATTAAAATTCTGAACCAGAGCAGAAAAATTCTGAAGCTTATCTACAACAAAATTCATGAGAAAAGTGAAAATCCTTTAGTATGCTTCTCTCCTTACTGGTAGCCGTAGACCTAGTCTATGCCTCAACTACATAACTGCAGTAATATTGCAGTAATATCAAACTGAATAGTTCAGTGTTATTTGTCTGGATGAATTAGTTCAGATAAGTGCTTTTTGCAAAATAAATCTGGAAGAGCAACACAAAGGAGTGTGTGGAAAATCTGATATTTCACTTAGCTATTACCCTTATAAATGTGTTAATTTTCTGGCAGTTTTTGACAAAAAAAAAAAATATATATATATTTTTCAAAATGCAAACCTGGATCACACTATTTAGGAGACAAACTGTTCCACAAGATACCACTCTTAATTCTGGAGAAAGGCTGATAACTAGATGAGTTTTAAATTCAAGCAGAAAATTTGAAAGCGTTGGCAACAAATGTCCTCATAATTTCAGGATTAAGCAGGTACCAGTAAGTTTTGGTGCACTCCAGTCAGTGTACCATCAGAGATCTCTTCTGTCACATTGGACAGTTTCCATAGATAGCATGAACATATTTCAGAGTACTTTTTTCTCAGACTTTTTATTCACTTATTTATACTATGTAGCAGAGTGTGGCTGCTATATCACCTCCACCTCTTGGATTCTTTGCCCCTAACAGAACCATGCAGCTTAAAATGGTGTACATATCTTTGAAATGTGAATGGAAGAAATCATCAAAGGATATCTTGCCTCCTTTCTGTCCAAACTGGTGACCTTTTCTGAAGGGGTGAATTAGTTGGAGCAAAGAATGTGACTGATGATGTACAACATTTTTACTGAACAGACTATTTGCTATCAAAGAAGTAATTGGTATACAACATGGACTATACAAAGGGTTCTGCAAATGAAACAGCTTATGTTTGCCTGCAGAATGTGTTCATTTATGAGAGCCAATACATGGTATCCCAGACTCACAAAGTAATTGAAGTTGGAAGGCACCTCTGCTTTAACCCTTTGGTTAAAGCAGGATCACCCACAGTACATTGTTCAAGTGCCTCCACGTGGGTTCTGAGTAGCTCCAAGCCTCTGAGACTCCAAAATTTCTCTGGGCAACTTGTTCCATAGATGCCAAATGGCATCTATATTTGACTGAATTTCTGGTACTTCAGTTTTTACCCATTGCCTCTTGTCCTTTCAGTGAGCATCACTGGCATATCACTGTCATGTGGATAGAAATTTCCTGATTAGAACAACCACTTCTAGGTTGATCTGGCAGATATATTATAGCACAAATCAACACCTAGGAAAAAAGAATGGAAGATGTAAGAGAGGCTTGCGAGAATTGCTGATGTAATTTCAGATGTCTGTGATTTTGATCACTATGTTAGACTTCTGAAAACATGAACAACTTATCCCTTCCAAAAAAAAAAAGTGGTATCAGATTATTAGATCAGGACCATTATGATGTTTCATTTAAAGAGGCAAAAACAAAGCAATCAAGTTTCTTAACATGAGAAGAACAGCTCCATCTCCTGGCACAGTTCTTCAGAGCTCTCAGGTTCCCCTGGAGGTTCTATCTACAGCTGCTTCCATGCCAAGTCTTGCTTAGCCTATTAAGTGTATTAACATCTTGAGGTAGTGTATTAGAAGGTTTATAAACATTTTTATTCGGTTTCTGATTACTTAGGATACAAGCAACATTTGAAGCTTAAGACCAAGAATGAAATAGAGTTATCTGTTTTCTCTCTAATTCCAGCCTGAAACACTTAACCTCAATTCACATCACGAATTAGCGACAAACAAGGAAGTAACCCTGGATACTACTGTAAAGGATTTTATTTTTAATTTAAAAAAGCCTGTTACTTTAGTCTGAAAAAATCTTGATCTGCTATACAACAATCAATCCTATAATTTTAGAGCAGTGACTGTATATGGCATCTAAAATGCCTTAAAATATCACTTGTACTATTTTAAGAACACAAAAGAACCATTGTTAAGAAATTTATCACTTGTCAAGGGGGATTATATTTGTATATTTATGTATCAGTTAAGGAAAAAGATGTGATTCCTTTTGAAATTGTAAGCTTGAACTATTAAAAGCATTGTGAATCGGTTGTACACTCCTGGTATGTGTATCTCTAAGAATATTGTCACTCTTATATCAACACTGTAAGAATTACGCTTCTACAAGGTGCTAATAGATAAGATCTACGTCTTTTCAGCAGACTGTTGTATGACTTCATTTTTAAATGGTGTATCTACCAAACAGTATAACACTGACTGCATCAGTTAAGAGTATTTTGCTGGATTCTTCCTGCAGATTATAAAAATATATCTAAGGTATATGCAGGCAAGAAGAGTTATCCACATGCAGTTAATTTCTTCAAATTATACAAAATATAGATGACAGCTAAGAAAAATTTGAGAGGTTTTGATTTTTGTTTTTCCACAGTGACCAAGTAGTTGATCAAGCTTCACAAGTTTTAAGCTATAACAGGAAAGGTGAACGAAAATTGAATTTGTTGCATAGGTCATAAGATTCACTGCAGGCAATGGGCTTAAACGCCACTGGAGAATAGCCCTTGATATATTGTATTCAGCAGTTTTTTAAAGAATAAGTGTCAGAAGATGGTAAGACACGATGGCTGACATTGATCAAAAGCAACCTTTCATCTGATAAACTGCAAAAATCATAGCAAAACTGTTCTCATTTTTAAGGTCTTTAAAAGAGTTGTGCTTGCTTTTAACCTAACAGCATTCAACAATATTTCAACAGTATTTTTAAAATCAAGACTTTAAATGCATTAGCATTTTGAGGGTGATTTTTTTTGCAGTTTAGTTTCTTCCTTACCTCCCTTGTACGGCAGAGTAATTTGCAGGATTTGCATGAGAGTAAATCTCTTTTTTTCCTTATGACTTTCTTTACCATCTCTCTCAGGAAAATGAGATTCCTACTGCCTCTCACTAGTATAAATGGAAAGTGATTGAGTAGGAGTGTGGGGAGGGATTTCTGAGATTATTGCTGCTGGGAAGTCATGTATACTCTGTTGCCTTCCATAATGACCACTGAGATCTGTACAGGCACAAGGTAAGCAGGCAAGCTGTTCAAGCTTGATAGACTAACTGTCATAACACGCACTGGAAAAGCAGAAGATCTTGCTCTTCTCTAAAGGCTGTCACCCTAATCAACTATTTATTTTGCAAGTGCTCTGAGGTTGGTTTGCTTGCAGAAAAGTTTCTCAAGGCAATTACGCCTGTCATCACCACACTGTCTAGACCTTATCTGAACAAAATTAGAAAAATAAGAAATTAGAAAAGTATGTCTGTAGCAAAATGAGTTAATTTAGAGTATAAAAACCCTTACAATTTTCAAGGAGGTGATTAACCTTAGTACTCAAAGTACAGGTAATACCTTCCTAATAACTATGCCCTCTCGAAGCGAGATTTTGCATCTTAGGTCTTGTATTGTCAGTAAATGACTTCTAAGGGAGGGAGATGTGAGTTAGGGATACGTGTGTTTCATTCCACTGCCATTGTAATTGTGAGAATTTATCCATCAATGCTTGCAAAATCCAAGGATACTTGGCTGAAAGGTGACATTGCTGTAGAAATTTGTAATGTCTGTTCTTATTCTGTTATAATGAAAGCAGAAGAATAAAGACATTCAGCAATGAAACAAAAAGTACTTGATAATGTCATTACTGTAAAATTTTTATAGTGTTTTGGTGGCTTGCTTCCTTCTTGCTTACTTATTTTTCCACAGTAATTGGAATTTAAGTGTGCAGTGAACTAATTCTCCTGAGATTACTTAGCAGAATTTCTGTTCACAGGCATATAGCACAGTTTTCATTAAATGGATAATGACAAAAGTCATATGTTATCTTGAGTTTTAAATTTTGCATATAATAGAGTGGTGCAAATCCCATTACTCAAGCAACATCTGCCCTTGGTCCAAATCTCCCATATCATTCTCTTCCTGTAAATCTTCAAAGCACAACAGCTTGTGACTGTTCTGGGGGGAAATAGTATTTCCCTCAGGCAACCAGATAACTTGAGGCCCCTTCATAATCAATTAATTGCCAAATGTCTTTTGTTTTGCTGTATCTATCCCTCCTGAATCAAAAATTTACATCAGAGTTCTCAAGCAGTAAGAGGTCATTGAAGAGAAAAGACAGAAAGGACAGAAAATACAAAATAAAATAAAATAAAATAACAGTTTATCTATATGGGATTTACTTACAAAATAATAAACAAAAGGAGGAATTAGTTGGTGCTGAACAACAAACTTTCAACATGTTGGCTAGCAGCAGGCAAGTACCTGGAGGAAGAAGAACTTGCAGCACTTCATTAGCTGGCAGATTCATATGAACAAGTGCCAACAACAAAGAAGATATCCAGAACTTAAAACACACAAACAAACAAACAAGCAAACAAAAACCCCTCTTGTATCTAGAATGCCTACAAAACAGTCAAATCTTTTATACTGGGACAGATGATGCTAAAAGATGATAAAAATATTGTCTTTTTTTTTTTNTGTTTTTTTTTTTTTTTTTTTTTTTTCTGGTTCAGTAAAATATCAGTATTGGGCTAAGTATTAACAAAAAAAAACAGTGGGGAAACACTTTTAATTAAACAATGTATTTAGGACTCTTATACACAAAATCAGTTGTATTTGTAATAAGATCACAGTCTAAGTACTTAGATTAGCCCCCAATAATTAGTAACTAGTATTTAGCCCCCAACACAAGAAAGGATATCGAGCTGTTGGAGGGGGTCCAGAAGAGGGCCACAGAGATTATCAGAGGGCTGGAGCACCTCCCCTATGAAGGCAGGCTGAGGGAGTTGGGCTTGTTCAGCCTGGAGAACAGAAGGCTCTGGAAGGACCTGATAGCAGCCTTCCAGTACCTGAAGGGGGCCTACAGGAGAGCTGGGGAGGGACTCTTTAGAAGGGCATGTAGCGATAGGACAAGGGGTAATGGCCACAAACTGGAAGAGGGGAGGTTTAGGCTAGCTATTAGGAAGCAATTCTCCTGTGAGGGTGGTGAGACACTGGCACAGGTCGCCCAGAGAGGCTGTGGATGCCCCCTCCCTGGCAGTGTTCAAGGCCAGGCTGGATGGGGCTCTGAGCAACCTGGACTAGTGGGAGGCGTCCCTGCCCATGGCAGGGGGATGGAACTAGATGATCTTTGAGGTCCCTTCCAACCCAAACCATTCTATGATTCTATGAATTCTTCTGTGCAGTAAACTTCTTAAAAATTTTGCTATTGAAAGAAAAAACTCCTTTTCTGTATTTGATATCCACCCCATTCATGTCAATCTCTGATATAAATAAGGAAGGTGAAGATCAGTACCTGCTACAAAACACACTAGAAAATTCACCCTTTTTTCACTATGTCCTGAGAGACTAAAATAGACAAGCTGCTAAAGTTTTGACCACTCGCACTGTAGACAAAAACTTGGTGAGAACAGAAAAAAAAAACAAATTATACAGAGATCTATGAAATGGGTCATTTAGAAATTCACTAGAGGTGACCTAGACTTGTTCATCTCGAAGACTGCAGTTTCACAAGAGTGGGAAATCAGGGTCATTGCATCCAAAAGAGTTCTTTAGATGTGCGCTGGCAGAAACTTATGGTTTATTAAGCATTGCACACACAGAAAGAATTTTACGCTTTTCTCTTACCCACAGAGCAATGATATGCTTCTAATATGGATTCCTAAGCAAGAAAATTATCTATAAAAATGCATGCACTGTCCTCATTCACACACTTACATAAGGACATTTTAGAAAAGTCATCTGTTAATTGCCCAATTAATATAAGCAGCGTGGATTCTGAGAACAGTTTAACAGCTGTTTTCAGCATCAGGTTGAATGTAAAAATGTGACAAAGATGTCACACTTAATTACTCATTTGCACCAATGTATTAACACTGTTAATAACAATGTGTAATAACATTGTTAATTACCATTGTTCAGCCTAATCTGCTACTAAAGGGATCTTAGCATATCTTCTATGGCTGTCTCTGTATGAAGAACATCAACAGCATGCAGTAGAAAGTGCTGCAAAGTCATGCAAGCTTGTTCCAAAACATCTGATCTGTCCACTTCTAGGTGTATTACATTTGGCAGAAATACTAACAGACAACTGTGAAGGAACAACCCCAAGCATCAGTATGTGCTGGGGATCACTCAGCTGGAAAGCCCCTTTGCAGAAAGGAACTAAGAATTCTGGTGGACATCAAATTGGATATGAGTCAACAATGCGTCCTTGCAACAAAGAAGGCTGATGATATTCTGTACATTAAGAGGAGAGTTAACACGCTGAGGACAGTGATCTTCCCCTTTGCTTAACATTTGTGAGCTAGAGTCCTGGGCTGAGTCCTGAGAGCCCCCAGAGGAGAAGGCCCCAGGCCGGAGCTGCAGCCCATGGGGAGGAGCACGTGGTGCAGCAGGAGACCTGGGAGAGTGAAAGAGCAGCCTGCTGGAGTTCAGCTGCCCATCAGGGTGAAACCACCACTAGGACAGTAGGCAATGGGCACAAAATGAAATACAGGAGATTCTCTTTGAACATTGGGAAACCCTTTTTCACTGTGAAGGTGACTGCCACTGGCACAGCTTGCCCAGAGAGGTCATGGAGTCCTTGTGGAGAACCTTAGCAATGTTGAAAAGCCATCTTCATATGGTTCTGGGCAACCAGCTCTAGGCAACCCTGCTGAAGCATGGGGATTGGACAAGATGATCTCCAGAGGTACTTCCAAGACCAACCATTATACGATTCTGTGAACCTCAAAATAGAATATGAATACAAGGCTACACAGAGCTAATAAACCTTGCTTCTCATTAAGATTTATCTGATGTGTCTTTTAAAGCCATGAGTACATTAAATAGTGCTTTTTTTCTACTATGCCTCTTAGCAACGTTACGTCTGTCACTATCTGACCTTATTCATTCAGAGACACAAACTGTCTCTTAGAATTCCTGTCTAGCTTCCATAGATAGAGACATATGGTTTTTCCATTGTCAAATTCAGATGTCAACCTGTAATTACATCCAAATGTATGGATACATTTGGATATGGATACAGAAAGACATGAATTAAAAAAA
>VXAV01002089.1:221529-235824 GCA_013399715.1 Alectura lathami | reverse complement strand
CCAATGCATTAACTGTTTTTTTTTTTTTTTTTAATTTAATAGAAAAATAAGTGTTAGATGGAAATTGAAGACACAGATCTTACAGTGGTCACATGCCAGCATGCTCCACAACAGCCCAGCCAACAGTTGGTTGGTTTGGTTCTTTTTTGCTGTTACATTTTATTTAGTTTTCCTATTTTTTTCAGACCAAGCTTTTTGCAGCACTGAAATATTTGGTTCTCAAGCTCTCTGCTGTGCAAATATAGACGATAAGCTCAGGAAATCAGGCAAAGATAAGCATTTGGACCTCATTTTTCTACATGGCTTCAAATTAGGCAAAAAAGACCTCACCGACTCCCTCATGAATAGTGATGAGCTAATTCAGGAAGCATTTCTTTATCTTCAGTTAACCTACTACACTACAGTGTTAATGGCATAAATTGATTATATTCTCTATAGTAGATGTAGTCCTCAGGATTTTAGTCCAAATTGAGTAGCTAATTAGAAGACACCACACCTCCTTTCCCCTTTATACACCTAAGATACCCTTAAAACAAGGCAGGAAACTGTAGACATCTATGTCCCAGTCTTAAACACAGCTGGGACAAAGCAAGCATCTGACTATCAGATTGCTAAAGGTACCACAAAGTGTACTTGCCATTCAGTGTGTACCCAAGCACTGTGCCAAATATTCAGGCCCCATGCCAACATTTAAACTATTAAACAGGACACTCTTTTTGAAAATTATAAATCTGACTACATCATTTGCATATCCAAATGTGTATACCTAAAAACACAGAAGATTACACAAGAAGATTTACTTGCTAATTTAGGATATTTGGCAATTGACATATTTTAATTTAAGTTGAACATAACTATTTTCAACACTGTAGATTAATTTGAATGCAGTGATCCTTGGTGCTTCTATTATGACACACTCTGCTGGACCGTGCTGTGAAAATGTCGTGTAGAGGTTATAATTTACATAAACATATAGATAACTTTAAAAAAAAAAAAAAAAAAAAGAAAAAAAAAACATTAACAACTAGATCAGCTGCATTAGATACTGAACATTTGCAATTTCTTTTTAGACTATTGCTATCTGTAAACAGTGGGGAATTTATGAAATATTTATACAGTGTATAATGGATGACCTCTAAAACTGCTGATTATCATTTTGTTGCTCAATAACCCTCTTAATGTCTCCAAAGACAAATGCTGAAATATGATCACATGCTTAAAGCTTTAGGATACATTTAGTTACAGGGTCTGCATATTAATATAAAGGTTAAGTCAAAGCATATAGTATCAAAGTTAGTGAAATGTACAAAACTTCCACTACCATAGACTTGAACTGTCACATACAATTTAGAAGTAAGCAAGGACGTGGGATTAAAAAAATTATATATCCTCTAAAAAATTCATGTAATGACTATGAAGAAAATTTTTAACTATGACCAGAAGAAATGAGAGAAAATATAAAGATGCAGACAGCCCTGTGAGGTCTAAATTCATTTCAGCAATGTGCTGATGACAAACTGTTATACACCAGTATATATTTTTCATTTTAAAAAACCGACAGATGTGCCAAAATATTGACTAACATCTCTCTGTTATGAGATACAAAATTTATTTTTTCACAATTCTGGCCCAAGACATCTGAGTATATAATCCAGCTGACCTTACCTCTAGGAAATGCACAACTGTAGGCTGATGCAAAAACATGGATGATTTACATATAAAAACAAAACAAAAAAAAAAACTGCTGGTGGTATCATGATTGCTTCTAACATAGAAGATCAGAAAATAAAAACTCTGCCTAGAAAAATAGGTAGGAATAGAAGGAATAATTTTAGAGGATATAGTAACAGCAGGACATGGATGGGGAATGCAATTCTCCTGATACGTGTTACATACATTTGTGTGAATGTATATACATGTATATGTATTACCTGTCTACTTCATGACATTTCTAGTGCTTTCTAGTGCAATCACATATGATTGTAGTTCTGCACTGGATCAGTGGACTGGCCATTTTTCAGCTTCATACTAATACATGATATTAGCTCAGTGTTTTATACTTCTCTACAAAGCAATTACTGATTTTCTTTCTTGCTAGTTATGCTTCTGGTAGCTAGGGCATTCCAGTATAATCAGGGGTTTAGGTGACAAGCACTTTTGTATAAGGAACTCAAGTCTCTTGTAACATGTACCTTCAGGCTTATCTTATACTGTCAGAGGCAGCAAAAGGCAGTAAGTTTTACTCATCATTAAAAATAAGAATGCTGCTGCTGTATTTTAATCTGTTATTTTATTAGCAGCAACAGTTGTGTCAATACAGGACTTCCAGGCCCTGCATAGCTATCAAATAAATCCATGCTATCAATGACTACTACACTATTGCTGCTATAGAGAGATTCAAACACATACACTAGTAGGTCCTTGAATCAACATTAATAAATTCTGCTACTTACCAAACTTGGTTTCCAGACAGATAAGATTTTAATTACCCAACATCAATCACATACTACAGAACTGCTACTGTACATAGGGGCTCTACTAAGATTACTGAAGAGAGCTGTGATATGAGATCCACAGGAATGCCGATAGTTGCTTAGACTTTTCAAGAAAAAATTTGACCAAATGAAAGATTTGCCATTAGTTTCATAAGGATCCATCTACGTGGTGCACTTATTGACATAATGGCTGATAAATTCCTCAGGTGAAATCAGTCCTATGCAGGAGGCAAGCAGAAAATATAAATTACTAACTTATTGTTCTGGGTAGACAGAGTATCATCCTTCAAATAAAGATGCATTACACAACAAAGAGTTTCTTGGGCTCAATATTTTGCTGAAGAACTACAGGTCTAATGACCCTGAAAGAGACTTTCTTTTCTTTCAGTATTGAAAAGCATATTTCAAGATGAAATTATCTTCAAATAAATGTTACGTTTTTCAAATTCCTAATTTTAAGTCAGTAGTGGTAACATGATGATGCCTCTCTAATTCTACTCTAGCTGTGATTCTGTGATTCCTAACGTACTGACTGCTAGTGGCATTTGTTTCTCACGCACAAACTATTACAAAAACACACTGACACTCAGGAAATTTCTAGAAAAATCTTCCAGAAGGCAATATGGATTTAATCACTGAAATTATATTTTACAGCAGAGGATGAGTATTTTATAGACATAAATATATAGACATAAATATATATGGACTTTTGTGTTACCATAATAAGTAGCTAAGTTACTGGCCATAGAAATGTTATCATAAATTTCTTTTTTTTTTTTTTTTTTTTTTTTNTTTTTTTTTTTTTTTTTTTTTTTTTTTTTGTAGTTCACAAATAATCCTCTCTCTGAAAACTTTCCAGAAATACAGTACCTGGCATTATCTAATAAACTTCAACAATTTTTTTATTGATCTGTACAAGACTCCCATGTCTTCTATGTTATGTGAAATCAGACTTTTCTTCCGAATATTCTTGGAAGCAAATTCTCTTTTGAAAGTGTTCTAATTCTTTTTTCATTCCCCCTGGAATTCTTTTTGTACCAACTCTGTGGAACAGCAATTAGGCAAAGAATGTGTGTTAGATAAACACACATATTTTGACAGGCTACTAACACATCTCTGCAGCACTCCGCATCCTTACTGCAGAGCTTATTAGCTTGTATTGAGTGCAGCATTCATATCTCTATAAAGTTTTCACAGAGGCCATTTTATAGTACAGAATATATTGGAGCAGTCTGCACTTCTACACAGAAATTTTGACAGTAGGGAAAGATATGGGGAAAAAAGGTGTGATAACAAAGCTGAAATAGGTCCATCAGCACTGAAAGACAACACTCAACTGAATCCATTATTTTTGTGCTTCAAAATTTATTACCTCAAATTTTATTTAGCAATGCATACACAAAAGGCAAAAAAGACAGAAAAAATGTATTCAGATATGACATTACAAATCTATTCTAAAATATTCTAGATGTAGTAATTTAATTTTTAGTTTGGTGGGAAGCAATGTTCATAACATTCTCATAAAGATGTCTGTGCTCTGTCAGAATCAAACCCTGACAGAATCAGAGAATCATATCATAGAATCACAGAATGGTTTGGGTTGGAAGGGACCTTAAAGACCAGCTAGTTCCATTCCCCCTGCCACTGGCAGGGACACCTCCCACTAGATCAGGCTGCTCAGGACCCCATCCAACCTGGCCTTGAACGCCTCTAGGGATGGCAACCGTGTCCATGGCAGGGGAGTTGGAACTAGATGATCTTTGAGGTCCCTTCCAACCCAAGCCATTCTATGATTCTCTGATTCTATGGGGCATCCACAGCTTCTTTGGGCAGCCTGTACCAGTGCCTGACCACCCTCTGAGTAAAGAATTTCCTCCTAACATCTAACCTAAATCTCCCTTCTTTTAGTTTAAAACCATTCTCCATTTCTCCTATAGCTGTCAGACTGTGTAAAAAGTCCGTCTCCCTCCTGTTTATAAGCTCCCTTTAGGTACTAGAGGGCCACAGCGAGGTTTCCCTGGAGCCTTCTCTTCTACAGGCTGAACAAGTCCAGCTTCCTCAACTTTTCATTGTAGGAATGGTGCTCCAGCCCTCTGATCATCTTCGTGGCCCTCCTCTGGACCCGCTCCAACTGCTCCACATCTTTCTTGTGCTGGGGGCCCCAGGCCTGGACTGCAGGTGGGGCCTCATGAGGGAAGAGCAAAGGGGGACAATCACCTCCCTCTTCCTGCTGGTCACCTCCCTCTTGATGCAGGCTAGGATAGAGTTTGGCGTTCCTGGCTGCAAGCACACACTGCTGGCTCATGTCAAGCCTCTCATTCAACAGAACCCCCAAGTCTCTACAGGGCGCCTCTCAAGGAATTCTTCTCCCAATCTGTACTATTTGGGATTGCCCCAACCCAAGTGCAACACCTTGCACTTGGCCTTGTTGAACCTCATCAGGTTCTCATGGGCCCACTTTTCAAGCCTGTCCAGGTCCCTCTGGATGGCATCCCTTCCTTCAGGGGTATCAGCTGCACCACTCGCACCACTCAGCTTGGTGTCATCAGCAAACTTGCTGAGGGTGAACTTGGTCTCACTGTCTCTGTCATTGATAAAGGTATTGAAGAGCACTGGTCCCAGGATGGACCCCTGGAGGACATCACTCAAATGACTGTGAGATATGAATCACAGAATCAAGACTGGACCTAGGAATCTTTTAGTCTGGCTCATATTCATCTGTGGCCTTTCGTATACATTATCAGTTAAAAATAAATGTATGTACATCCTTGGATGTTGCAGGTGTGGTGAGGAACATATCATTACTGCATTATTGAGCTGTTACTTCTGATAATTATGGAAGTCTACAGTATTAAGGAGTACACGATCAGATTTAATATCCCTCTCCAACACATAAGGCTTGTATAGGAAACAGACATAAGACTATGTCTGTAAGACTATAAATTCCAAGAGCAGTAAAGATCTTAAACCTATTGTTTCAACATTTTAAAGTGGCATTTAGAAATCCTACATTGATAGCTAAAAATAATTTATTGAATGTAAAGACATAACCATTTCTTAACTATTTGCATTTTAACATGTTCATCTCAACTGAGATGAACAGCAGTGGGAGATTATGAGTACATGTAACAATAATGAAATTAAGCTTTCTTGCCATGGGCATGAAATTCTTACAGTTCTTCAAGATTCTACATTTCAGATATGTCTATTTAAAGACATGTACACAGACCTCTGCCCACACTGACCATGGAATCAAAATTACAGCAGTAGGCTTTAAAAAGTCTCTGACTAGTCAGCTATAGAATTTGCTATCTAATTAGCCAGGTCAGGTTGGGATGCAAAACTTCTGTGTGATGCCACACTCCAAGTCACAGTCTTCTGCAGCAAACAATATTAAATTACTGATGTTCCACCTAAACACAGCTACCATTTTTCTGAATAAAAGTTGCCTTGATGCTCTTTGTTCTGTCTCTGTTTTACTGGGGATACTGCTGCCATGATTCACAATTTAGAATTGTAAGCTATCCTGGATATTACTTTGGGGTATATAGTGTAATTACATCTATTTTTACAGTGGTGAAGGAGTGTGTCTCCATTATCCAGGGGAAAATCTATAAACATTGTTTCATTGTTGGAACAGTCAAAAAACAAGAAAAATAATTTTACTACCAGGTTTGACTTTAACCAATGTGTGGTGGGTGAAAAAAAAAAAAAAAAAAAAGAAATAAGAAAACATACTTTTTGAAGTTATATATTAAGCTTTATTTCTTGTTAATGTTGTACTAATGATATGTAATATAGCCACATTATTTTCTTTCACTGTCACTATTTTGGTTGATTATTTTATAGGTGAATTTATTATATTTCAGCTGGATTCTGGGAGCCTTTCAAAAAAATAACTCTGAAACCTTTGTTCTGATAAAAACTAAACATATCTATTTGCATTTTAATATATTTTGCAAGTGTTCTAATTTTGAAGCAATACTCATCCTGCTTCTTCATAACAGTCATAGAAAAATTAATATCCTTGTAGTAGAGTCCGGCCAGCTTTACTGATTTCTTAGAAAAATGCAGTTATTATCCAACTTTTTTTATTTAAAATTTCTGAAAAAATAAAATAAAATAAAGGGAAAAAGGATTTCACAATTTCTAGGATAATAAATTGTCATTCATGCGCTCTACTGCTATGACAATAGTACCCTTTCTAATTTTTCCCTGTTGAGTTTTAATATATATGCGTGCAGGTTGTGGAAGCACTAAGATAAGAATTTAAGAATCTTTCAGATGATGCAGACTTTTCTTTTTTAAATGTTTATAATGTTTATCTTTACCAAAAATATCTTCATTCAGCTTTCCACATCTGATAATATTCCTGTCTTCACATTAAAAATTATCATTAATTTTAATATTTAAAGCTGCTACTATTATAATATGCATATGTTACAACTGGTTACCTGAATACACAACTGCTGTTCACCAAATCCCTCATTAAAATACCCCAGGGGCATTCAATGCTAGCAGAAGTTCTGTTAAAGACAAATAAAGGGAGTACTTTACACAGCATTGTCAACAGTGCTGCTGTAGGAGATTACTGTGGAGACAGATAATATCAGCATGTTCAGAAATACAATTCCTGCACAAAAAGTCCATAAATGTATACTGAAATGAGCATCTATGAATGTACTCTCTAATATCCTAACACAAAAGCTAAGAGAGAAAAGGGGAATAGACCACAGAACGTGTCTAAGCTCCCATGCTCATCCAAAACAATGATGAGCAGTGCCAACCCTAGGCATTAGTGCAGTCATGAGCTAGGTGGATCAGCGGTTTGACCTAGCAGGGCATTTTACACTTTTACATTCTCACACACAATAACTTCTAATTTCTCACTGCTGTAAGCACTTTTGTTTCTCTCTAAAATAAATTTGAATTCATTCCCAGACATGGCTCTAGTTTATGGTGATACAGGGGATATGCTTTCATTGTGGGTGGTATTAGGAAAGGCCTTCCCTCTGCATTAGACTACTCAATCTGATACAGCTATCAGTGAACAGGCAATTTCCTAAGACCACGTAGTCTGCAAAAGAAGCCACAATACAGCTCAGAAACTGGATTTCTCTGCACTATGCTGCAAATGGCTAATTTCCCAGGACCCTTTCTGCATATGAGAGGGTAAAGCCTAGGAAAAAACAAGGGAGGAGTGTCCTAAAGATTTTTGTCAGAATGTTGGGAACTCTGTTTAAGCTGGATCATGGCATCATAAGATAATTCAAATTAGAAGAAAAATGAGGAGGTCTTTAGTCCAGTCTTCTGCTCAAAGTATGGTGAGCTATGAGATCAGATCAGGTTGCTCGAGGCTTGATCCAGTCCTGTCCTGAAAGCCTCCAAGGATAAAGGTGGAAAAAAACTGCTCTGGGCAGCTTGTTCCACTGCTTGACTATTCTCATGAGGAAAACAGTTTTCCTGATGTCTAGACTGACCCTCTCTTGTTTCCATTTATGGCTGTTGACTCTTATCCTCCCACCATGGACTGTTGTGAGGAGCACTAACTGTAGTTTGAGGAGAGTGGTAAAATCACAACCCTCAGTGTACTCACCACAATTCTCTTAGTAGCGCAGGAAGCTCTCAACCTGTTGTGCTGCCAGGGCATGCTGCTGGCTCATGGCTCTCAGCACCTCCACGTCCTCCTCATCAGAACTGCTGCCCAGCCTGTACAGGGGGCTCTTCCTTCTTAAAAACAGGACCTGGCATTTGTCAAGGTCATCCTTGCTGGATTTCGTAAGGTTCCTGGCAGCTCATTTCTTCAGCCTGTCTAGATGGTGGCCCTGTCCTCAAGTATATCAACAGCTCACCCTCAGCTTATACATACATACTCTGGTGCCGTCTCTGAACTCAGTGATGGTGATGTCCATTCAACTTCTCCAGGTCACTGATGAAGACAATAAATAGGACAAGTCCCACGATAGTCCCTGGAGTGCTCTGTTTGTTACATACCTCCAGCTAGACTATGACCTAACCACGACCCTTGGAGGATGATCATCCAGACAGATTTTTAATGTAGTTTTATACTCACCCATATCAGAAAGTTCTAGCTTTGAAATAAAAATATTGTGGAAGACAGTGTTGAAATCCTTGTTAAAGCTGGGGTAAATGACATCCGCTGCTCTCCTGTCATACACAAATCCATCATTTCATTATAGAAAGCAATTGTGCTGGTCAGGCATAATTTGCCCTCAGTAAATCCATGCTGACTGTTCCAAATCGCTTTCTTCTCCTTCATGTGCCCATAAATGTGTTCCAGGAGGACTCACTCCATGATTTTCCCAGCTGTGTCAGCTAAATCAGGACATCTGGTCATTTCAGCCTAATTCCACTTTCAAATTAAGCTCATGGTGCAGGTCATAATAAAGTGAAGCCAAACACTCACCTTCAGACAATAGCATCTGTCTCACTGATGAAAGCAGGATGATTGCACAAAGTTGGAGTGTGTATAGCCAAGCATGTAAGTGCTAATTAAAGTTACCTTAAATAACAAAGAGCTGTTCTTTGTAACTAATTTCAATGACTGAGAAGGGAGCATGAACACTGGGGAAAAGGTACAGACATTTATCAGAAGTATATTGCATTTCTAATCTTTTGAAGGGTGGAAAATGCCATATGTATCTCTTTTAGATCTATGGCTTAAGTTTCATCACTCTCTATCTATAATCATTTGCTGAAAGTGTACAATTACTATAAATGTTCAAAACAGACAAATTACACACTGCCAGGGCACAGCTGGGGGCAGCCCCATTGGGTATCATGTGCTTCGCTGGGGCCAGGCCTAGGCTACTCCAGGGACATCAGCCAGCGGGTAAGGGTCAGGACCAGGCCCCCTGAGGGGACCCAGGGTCAGTCACAGCCCTGGGGACAGATGATCAGGGCCATGGTTAATGGGGCCAGGCTAAAGCCAGGCCAGGGTGTCAGTCCCAGTGGGGTCTGGACCCGTATCATGGGGCATGACTGAGTACAGGCAGTAGTGTCATGGAGCAAGTGCCGGGCCCTCGGCTGAAAGCAGCACTTGCGGGTGTTGCAGAAATGCCCAGCAGAGCATGACTCTGTGATCCTTCAGTCAGACTTAACACACACTGACTTTTAGGGCTACTTGGCTGAAGGCAGCACCCATAGGCACAGCTCAGCCCCACAACCATCAGCAGGATGAGGCAGCCATGCTGGCCCCCAGCCCTAGCAGCCAAAGCTTGGTGAGGACGTGTCCCTTCACAGGCGAACTACACTGACAGCTGCTGCTTGACTCTGATAAGAATTAGTGGTCTTTATATGGCAGGGGAACTGCTCACATTCTTTCAAATCCTATATATCTTCAACATTCTCAATCAGCAATCTCAAGCATCTCTCCGGAGCATTACGAACATGTTAAAAAATGTATATGCACTTATGCTTATATGCTTCACAATGTTTACACGTTTTGCAGACAGAAATTCAAGTTGCTTTGTATACTCTCAAAATCGAGTATCACATCAGCATTTTAGAATTAGCCACGTACTGTTTGCAATGTCTCAAAAATTACTAAAGCAACTATATCAACTTCTAGTGTTTCCTCATTCCCTGTATTCTCATTTTCCTAGTACAATGGTCATAAAAAAGGAAAATGAGGTTGCATTCATCTATATGGAATGATTTTTGCAAGTTTATCTGCATTACAGTTCAATATTATTTCCTCACAGCACTTCAAGACTGAAGCAAATTGTTTATCCTGTTATAAAAGACTTTTTTGTTCTTATTCATATGTTAGTACCATCACTAAATCATTGGTAATCCATGAGTACCGTGACTTTCAGGCTCCCGCTTCATTCATTTGGAACTGCATGACAATGATTTGACAGTTCAGGTTTATAACTTTTATCAGTGATTATCACATTCATTTTTATCTTTCATTATTTTTAACTGTAAATTATTTATCTATTTCCTATTAAGTAAAAAAACACATAAAGGAACCACCAGGAAAAGTCTATTGAAGTGTTCATGTGATGTTAATATGAGAAAAGTCAATGTTCATTTGTGTTTCTTTGCAACGCTCTGGGTTTTTTGGTAGTGTCATGGTTTTCCACAGGTATTCCATATCATGACATCATATAATGAGCTGACACAGGTGGGAGGGCTGCTAAGGGGAAACCACAGCCCCCAGAATGCTCCTGTCCCTTTCCACGTGATTTCTGGGCTCCGGTAGGTCTTTCCCCCTTTGCCTTTGATCACCATTGTGGACACACATAGGTCAGGAGTCACTCCCGTACTTTCCAGTTTGTCAGATTTGTTGCTCTCAATTCCTTTCATATTGTATTATCTTGCATTCCTTTGCCGCTTTTAGTAAACTAATTATCTTTTAACTCAATCGCACTTCCTCCATTCTTACTCCTCTACCCGGTCTCTGTGAAGGGGAGGAAGTGGAGGAGGGGGATAGACCCTGTCACGGGGCAATTTTTAATTAACTCATGTCAGGTAGCAAGGCACTGGTTTATCAGTCTACATTGTCAGATGCACAATATCCAAAGTGTCAGCCTTTCAGTTTCCAATGAATGAAACCAGAATAGAACAAAAAAGCCCTAGGGGAGGAAAAAGGAAGAAAAGTTGTAAAGATGTTTGAAATGGAAGATTAATAGTACTTGTGTAGGCTATTATTTTACTTAGTAGTTTATAACAAAATGACGTCAAATCGGAAATTGTCAAAGTGGACAATGCCTGCTCTAGATTGAGAAGGTTTCCGCTGCACTCATTGTTGCCTATGATTTTGAAAGACACTTTGTGAAACCGCTTCACAATCAATCTCTTGCTGCTGTATTGTTAATTATGATTTAAAATGTTGCTAGTCTCAATTTTGTAGTCAAGGTTCATATTAACTTCCAATGTATTCATGGATGCTTATTGCTCTGAAAAGCAGACTCCACCTTTTATGTGTCTGAATCTGTTCTGACTACTAATCTATATTAATTCTATAGCATGTGGTCCTGATTACTTCTTAATTCTCATATCTGAAACATGCATTATAGCTTGTAGACAGCACTAAACTTGTATGTGGGAAGTGATGATTTTAAAGAAAATGTACATTGTATTGAAATAGGGCAAAGTGCTGAGAGTACTTATAGGTATAGCAGTAAACTGAATCCAGAAAATTCACAATGTGGTTGTCACACAGCCACATTGAAATAGTTATCTGTTCTTTGTTTTAACAACCCATCTCTAGATTTTGAAGGATATTTAAATGAGAAAGATCATACACTTACTTCTGTTGCTTTCTTTTTATTATAACCTTCAAATGAAGTCAATAACTATGATAGTCTATCAGTCTATGTTAATAGCTGATATATACAGAAGAAAACTGTAGAATCAAAATGTTTTCACTGACTCTTAAAGGATGAGAGAGACCATAATTCACCAGGAAGTGAGTTACCAGGCTTTTTTTTGCTCCCACGGACTTCTCAGGAAGCTCTGATTACAACCAAAAAGATGATGTTACCATAATTTGTTCCCAGAATTCCAATAACAAAGTCTTGTTCCGTTGCATTACATTAATGCAACATTCAAAACATTACACATGCTTTTTCATACAGTTTGTCCCATTATAGAGAATCTCAGTGTTTCAAATTCTGGTAAGCTTTTTAATAATTAGTGCTACATTTTTAATTACCAAGCAGAGCTTTAATTACTTGGTTAAAGATCATGATTAATGTGAACAGTAGTGCTAAAGCCATTATGTTTCTCTGGAAAGCACAAATGTCATATTTTCCTCCTTTATAATGTAAAGCTGGAGAGCTCCAGTTTTAAGGATGGAGCTCTCTAGTTCTACTTGCCATGTTTCAATGAAGGAGATGATGGCTCGAATGAGACTTTATTACATTTTCTTAGTAATTACCTTTTCCTAGCATCAAATACTTTCTTAGCACAAGTTGTGTGAAGGTTTTACATGTAGTTTTACATGGAGTAATAAAGTAGTATGATCCTCATAGTAAAGAGAACAGAACTCGACGTATGTTCCCAGTGAATAGTTCTCATAATCATAATTCCATTTTGGAAAATTTATTTGTGCAGTTGATGACAAAGGAGAGTAAAGGTTTCCTACTTGTGATGAAAGATTTATCCTTTTTAAAGGTGTTCACATATCATTAAACTCTGTCCATAACACTGTGATGGAGCACAGTGAGCTTCAATACAGATTCTATAACTACAGAAGTTTTGATGAGATACCTTTAATCAGTTTTCCTAGAATTACAATTACTACATCTGCTTTAAGAGCATAAGGCTTGGTTTCAAATCATTTGTATAGCCAGCAGTTCTAGGCAATGATTTGAAATCCCAAATTTGGCAGTGGTTTTGAAAAGACACAGACATCCCCATGAAATAATTTATGTTTCTTCCTTGTATGCATAACCAGACAAGGAGATGAGGATAACTGAAATGGGATTTCTTATGTCTCAGTAACTTTAGAGATATTTTAATAATGCAGACCCTTTTATCTAAAGGAATAACTTTAAATCACTTCAAAGCACTTCATAAACACAGCAAAATAAGAAGACTGAGGATTGAGAATGTAACGGATTAGATAAAAAGAATAATTGAAGTGAAGTTGTTGCTAGTGGTTTAACAAATCTTCATGAATAATAGCCAAGGATTTCAAATACATCTAATGAATTTGGATGTCTCTATTCTGTATGGCAAATACATAAAAATGTTAATGAATTTGCTTTTTAGAGGAAGTATAATGAATGTTTTTGGAAATCTCTTTTTTTTTTTCTGACCTTAGATGTATAAACTGAAGTATTTAGTCACTCTGCAGAGAATCCTGTCAGTTTACAGGACATGACTAGCTGTGCCTCATTAAAGCTAGGATGTGATCCTCCTAGTCATAATTAAGAGTAATTTCATACAGGACTATTTTAATTCTTCATATGAAAGTATGCAAAAATTCTATATCTGTAAAAACTGGAAAAATTCTAACACTGTACATTTTTGTGTATTCATATGCATGAATACCAGTTTGATTTATATTTACAATTAAAATACTTATATTTTTGATTTGTTAGTACATATCAAAATTTATATTATTCAGCATAATGAAAGAGAGTGATTTGTATATCCTTTTAACAGCATTCTTATTGTAGCACCCAAGTACCAAGTAATGTCTTAANCTAGCTGTGCCTCATTAAAGCTAGGATGTGATCCTCCTAGTCATAATTAAGAGTAATTTCATACAGGACTATTTTAATTCTTCATATGAAAGTATGCAAAAATTCTATATCTGTAAAAACTGGAAANAAATGATTGCTGTGTTTGCTACGTGCAGATATCTGAAACTGATATTGAGGATAATTATATAACTTCAATTTTTGTACGTTCCCAAACTGGTGATTGTTAAGCAGTTTAAACAAATTTTACGTATTTACAGAATCACAGAATAGTTGAGGTTGGAAGGACCTTTAGAGGCTATTTGCCTTCTTTTGAATACAGTACTGAGTCTTCCAAAGTTAGTTACATAAATCCTCAAGATAATACTGTTTCCACCAGCCATTTGGAACTGTGTCAATTGATGAATACCACCACTCATTTTCTTAAATTTGCCCAACTCTTTTTAGGTCCCATTTTGACTCTTTAATTTAAACCAGCTTTAATCACTTAGATTCAAGTATTTCATGCTGACTGTATGTATCATTCAGCTATGAATTTATCTTAACATACAGCAAACCCATGCCTATTTCTGAGATTGGAGCAAGGAGTATGTTCTGGTCCAGACTGAAAAACGCTGCTGCTG
>VXAV01002089.1:209344-221495 GCA_013399715.1 Alectura lathami | reverse complement strand
TTCATCTGAAAGCCTCTGATACTGTCCTAGGTGAAAGCCAGCATTTGGGTGCTGAACCACCTTCAGCTGACAAATGCCCAGCAGAGGCACTAGAATCTCCGTCAGACTTGTCACACACTGACTTTTAAGGTTATTCTCAAATTATTTGTATGTGCTCAGTACAGAGTTAGATTTCCAAAGATCTGGAACTGCCTGTGACTGTACCTTCCCACACCTTCCAGTGATGCCCAGATTTAATGACAGTACTTGGAGAGAACCTACTGGGGGTCAACACAAGAATCAGAGAATCATCTGATTTGGAAGGGACCTTTAAAGGTCATCTAGTTCAACTCCCCTGCAGTGAACAGGGACACCTGCAGCTGGATCAGGTTGCTCAGAACCCTGTCCAACGTGACCTTGAAGGTCTCCAGGGATGAGACATCCACCACCTCTCTGAGCAACCTGTTCCATTGCTTCACCACCCTTATCATAAAACACTTTTTCCTTATACCTAGTCTAAATCTCCCCTCTCTCAGTTTGAAACCATTTCCCCTAGTCCTATCACAACAGACCCTGCTATAGAATCTGTCACCTCCTTTCTTGTAGCCCCCCTTAAGACAGTGAAAGGCTGCTATCAGGTCTGCCCAGGGCCTTCTCTTCTCCAGGCTGAACAGCCCCAACTCTCAGTCTGTCCTCATAAGGGAGGTGTTCCATCCCTTGAATCAACAGGAAAGAACACAACAGGAAAAATGCCACCTTTCCTTCTAATTATTGCTCAAAGCTTTTCTCATCCTGGATGGGTTCTTAACCTAACTTCTATCAACTGATGTATCGGCAGCCTGTTAAATGAAGATATTTGATTCACGGGCAGAAAGAAGGCTGAGAGAAATATATAGACTGTGACCAGGACTGGTATGTCCAGGAAAACATACCAGTAGGACTAGAGAGGTACAGGTAAAGACATTGGAACTAGTTGGACAAGAATACCAAAAATATTGATCATGAATGGGGAGGGTTTCTAAGAATAAATGACAACAGCCCTAAAATTCTGAGACAAGAAAGAAAAATAGTTGAGAGACCTGTGTACAAGAAGACTGCAATATTACATTATTATCTTATTCTGTATCTGGGAGGGGTAATGCTTTGGGAAATGTTTAGGGTGTGAAACAAAAGTGTAAATTACTTGCAGGATCCCTTCCACTATTCATTTCACTAGGTAGAAATTACATAGCATATCAAACAGGAAATTATGAGAAGAGATAAAATATTCACACCGATAAAGGAATTGAATGTTGCCCAGAAAAATGTGCATGCCTGAAATTGATTCTTTTTTTGTAATGTTTTCTGAAATATACAGTAAATGATACACTTGTTTTTCCTTATCTGATTACTAACTTGACACTTTTTATCCTTGAATAATCAATGAAGTGGCCAACAGCACTCAACATTTCTGCAAATCATAGCTCAGGAGAATTAATATCTTCACTCCAAAAAAACTAACTCATCCTTAAAAGTTCAGAGGTATCAAAAAGGACACTGTAAACTAGTGGGTACTATTTCTCTGCATCTCTATGATTCCCTGAGCCACATCTGTAAAAGCAGATTTAAGGTAAAAGCATATTGTAAGGATACAATACTCCCATACTATGGAGATGAACACCCCCAAAAAAAATTATTTCCTGACAGAAATTGAATTTTGTACAGTAAATGAGGTCTATGGCACACATCGAAGAGAGAAAATAAAATTATGTCTATCTGCTTCTAAAAATTCATGATAAATAAGGCAAGATGTTGTGTAATAACCAGTAAATCATCATGTAATTAATACTATTCACACAAGTGAACCAACTTAAAATCCTAATTTGGTTGTATCTTAACTGTGGGCTGTGTCATTAGAAACAACATCTTAATATGATTGTATCTTAACTGTGGGCTATGCCATCTTAACAACACTACTTTACTTGAGGCTAATGCAAAATTGGATAAAGCCAGAAATTTTCTAATAGATGTTGCAAAAAATAGGAGTTGACTAAAAAAAAGAAAGTACAAAGGAAGCTATACCCAGTGATAAACACAAGCTCTGATGCACATAAGACTACTAAAACCATGCACTGTACAGACTTTTACAAATACAACATATATCTTACCTTGGTTACTTCTCCCCACATGAGTTGTAAACCTAAATAATTACATTTCCATTGTTGGCTCTGGAAGTCAGCAGTACAGTATGCATAATTCCTACCCTGATGTAAACATAAGTGAAAGAAAATAAAGAGATTATTTATTAAGATTTGTCTCAAATACAAAGAGAATGCTTGAGGTGGATTTAAGGGATTTAAGAGCATAGCGGAGGTTTGGAACCCTAATGTTAACATTATCTATTTCACTGTTAACTATTATGATTATACTGAATATTCTGAGTAGGAATTAGATTACTAGAAGACTGCATTGGACAGTCCATTCATTGTTAAACAGATGTCCATAAACCTAAACCTGAAACCCGGTAATTGTTACAAGGTTTTCCGTATTAAAATTAGAATGTGTTTACAAACTAATAAGGAAAATGTACGTCCACACTGTCTTGGATGATGGTAGGAATTTGTGGCAGCTTCAATTTTCTGGTTACCCACTCTGCCTCGAATTTTAATAAATTCTCTTATCAAAGCTGAAAGTATTTGCACATCTTGCAGAATTCTTCAACACCAAACCTATCCCAGAGGTAATACTGAATTAATTTTAATAGATGTTTTGTGCTGAAGAAATCGTTCTACATTTCAGCACTCACCATCAAATGACAATGCCGCATACAGATATTTTTAATATTCTGTCCAGGTACACCCCTGTGGTTGCTACTGCTAAGACTCCTTGCTCTACAACTGTTCCTGCTGGGGAAAAGGAGTAGCTGTAGCTGCAGGCTAATAGTAACTGCCACGGCTGATTTGATGCCATTTAGTCTGTATCCATGCAAATTCAAGAAAAGACTGTCTCTGTCTCCCCTTTACATCTTTGGAGCTAATCACTTTTGGTCACCAAAAACCCTTTCTTTTTCCTTTTTTTTTTTTTTTTTTCTTGATTGAGTTGAAACATAGCAATTCAGATATTCACAATTAAACGTTACATTAATCACAAAATTCAGATTTGTAACTCATATTTAAGGAAAAGGAAAGCAGAACAGTATATACAGTTTTGATCTAATTAATCCATAAAAAGATATAAAATTGGGAATGCTTTATTTAGAACTGTGTAGTTTTTAAAGCTGAAAGAGGGAAGAGGTCAGTCTAATGTATGTTACCTTCAAAACATGATGAAGTATTTCAATTTATTCATTCCAAAGTTTGTAATATTTTGACCACTGATCATATATTGTCTTTTTTTTTTTTGGTCAGGACTATATCATAGCTCAGTGCAAATCACTGACATTTTCAGCCTCTGAGTGTTGCACAGGCAATGTGCAACAACGCAATGTTTACTGCACTTTCACCCTTCTCTTTCTTTCTGTTAAGAAAGTTCTTCTTACCTCAGGATAACTAGTACCAATTATTATGAAGTGCAAAATAGCCAAGAGGAAAAACTTCAGTTTACCAGGAGGAAGGTCATTAAGATGAACTCTGTGCTACCACCTGGGGTTCAACTCAAAGTTCACTTCAGCTTAAGAACCACATGCCCTTGCTTCAGTGAAGGAACGTTGCTGTTGGTTTGTGTTTTTACCCCTCTGTATCTGTACTTGTCTGTTTGCAGTTTTACACCTGACAACTGACAATGTAGCTGATTTATGTTTATATTAAAATCATAGATCTTTTTAGAAATGAAATTCTGAAAAGCTATAAAGCTGTGACTCAGGCCTTCTGCAGACTGGTGCGTAGACTCACTGTCAATAGAGCTGTAGTTACCATTGGTGAACTATGCCAATGGAACAAAGCAGTTTCTGTGTACATCTGGGTTTGCTTAAACCTGTATTAACTTTTGTTCATATTTAATTAGTATTAAGTAACTCTTTTCAACAGACTGTCTTCATTTTGAAGGCCTTGTGAAAACATGCCAGTACATCCATTAAATGAATCACTCTAGGCCAAGTGGAGATTAAAATTCATTGATATTGGAGATGTTAATAAAACTTCTGTTCCTCTCCTACCTCATATTTAATACAGAATATTGTATAGCCAGAATTATATCATTATATCATTTTTATAACACTATTTAATCATTCAGTATGTTAAAGTAACTGTATTTCTCTGGTGCAGTCAGGTTAAACATAAATTTTACATTTAAGAAATTTCAGTTAACATTACTACATATCTGAATGAGGATATGAACCATGGTGCAGTGATCTACTGAACAGTATTTTTGTAACAGTGGGTAAAAAAAAGTTTGTTCTTAAACAATGTTTGTATTAAGGTTGTATCATAAGAAATTTGAATGATAAAAAGATTTAAAAGTACACAGAAGTTTGACATTTCACAGATGTGAAAGTGTGGAGAAGACATTGCATGCACTTTGACAGTAAGCGCAGTTGCAATACAGCACTATAAAAACATTTCTTCATCAATATAAATCCCTCCTTGTTATTCACTGTTGCGTGATGCACTCTCAGTACTTAAAGAATGGCAGCTTTATTTATATATTAATAGTGAATATATAAAGTAATTCCAAATACCCTCAAAAAGTGATTTCATTTCAGAGATGCTAGAATCTTGACCAAAGAAATGAAGGAGTAAACAACATGAAAAGAGGTTCATGTATTAGAAAGTTATAAGTGGTTTCCTCTTAGAAGTGACTACATTCAATATTTATTCCTAGGTACAATTTTGAGAGGTAACTCACACTCAAAGACAAAAGCATTTTGAAGGCAGAACACCATTCATGTAAGTTCTAAAGCATGCGTTTTCCCTAAAGCCACAACAAGGTTTTTTCCTTGTATCCAGCTGTACCCTCTCAATTCCATGAAGGACATTGACTCTCATCTTCCCACCATGGAAGACTGTCTTCGTGGTGACCTCCTGGGAGGTATGGAGGGTGCTGCCAAATCCGTTTCTTCTCTAAGGTGAACAAGACCATCTCCCTCAGTGTCTCAAAGGGCAAGCATCTAGTCCCTGATAAGCCTGGGGGCTTGTTAAATTCATTCCTGGTTATGCATGTCTTTCCTAGGGTGTCCAAAACTGAATGCAGGTCTATAGACGTGGTCTCACAACGGCTGAAGCCACTGCCCTAGACCTGCTGGCCATGCTCCTGTATGACAGACCTGGTTGCTCATCCCTTCCAAGGCACTCTGCTGGCTCATGCCCAACTTGTCAGCTACCACGGCCTTCTCAGCCAAGCTGCTCCCCAGCCAGGTGAGCTCCAGTCTGTGCACATCTAGCACAGGGGCTCTTCCTTCCCGGGAGAAGGGCTTGGCATTGTTCTGGCTGAACTCCTGGAGGAAACCCAGTCCTTCAATGTGCCTACAGCCTCTGGATGGCAGCCCTGCCTTAGTTAGCAGTTAGACTTAGCCCCTCAGTTCTCCCGCAGTCCCACTTTGGTGTTATCCACAAACAACTATTAGGTAGTTGATTATAATCTATGTCTTTTTCTTTTTCCCCTGTAAAATATTAAAAACAACATGGAACAAATAGTGATTACAAGGTCATTAAGTTTTTTAAAAACAGAACACTGTGGAAAAGATAAGATTTGCAAAATGTGGCCGTAACTAAACATCAACATTTCTTTTCCATCACAGTTCAGCTAAAAACCCCTTCATTCTGCACCCAAGTCTTTGACCAAACAGATACAGTAGACCACAAATCATATCATCTAAATAACGACTAACAGTAACATAGATTGTCCTCATGTCCTCACACATGACTGTTAATTCACCTGAATACTTTTAGGAATAATATTACACTAGTATTCAGTCTTCAAAACATATTCTCAGGATGCAAATCCTGGAGCAGAATTAACAAACCCTGACAATGTTATAAAGCTGCAACTAGACTGAATTTTTCAATTAAATGATTGCAGAAAAGACAACTGAGAGGGTAACATAACATCCCATCACGGAACAAAAGAGGTTATTCAGCCTGTCCAAGTTCATCCATTCTTAGTACTCCACTCCCCTGTGGAAGGCATCTCATTTTTCTCGTATGACCCGTGTTTTTGCCTGAGAAACTATGCCTAACAGCCTGTTTCACACATTTATCATTCTAGACATGAAAAAAAGTGGTCCTGACACTTATTTTGAATGTGATTATTTTTCTTAAATCATTGCTGTATTTTCTTTTTTTTTTTTCAATAAAGCACTTTTTATCAGTTATTTAAGTTTTACATCCTTTACATTTGAACTTTTATTAGCTATTCTGTTTTCAGCTTCCTCCAATACATTTAAAAAAAGAAAAACCATCCTAGTATTCTTATAAGAAACCCATATAGAGATACTGATCACATCACTGAATGTGATGCAAAGAGGAAACTTCACAGCTAATGCGAACTTCAGAAGTTCATATATTTCAGTCATGATAATTTAATTTAGTTTAGTTCAGCCCCAAAATGTGTGGAAATGCAAGGAGCCATTTTTCTGATTTATATGCTTTCATACTTTTAGCACATACAAAAATATTTCTGAAGAAATTATACTGTTTCCATAGGACTTTTTCTCTGGCTTCAAATTTGTAGCTGTTGTCCTAATACACCTCTCTTCTCCAGGACATGTTTCAACTCTATATTCTTGAGTGTTTTTAAAAACTGTGTACTGGATGGCCACTGGAGCTGTCTACCTATTTTAGTTAAGAGTTTCTTTATACATAAGTATGCTTTTCCACATGAGTAATCAGCATGTAAATTTACTGTACACTGGGAAGTACTGAAAACTTTTTCCTTATTTTAGTTTATTTAGAGAAATCAAAAAGAGAACAAAGCTCCTATGAGACCTGTTTTCCTACCAGTACTGCTTTCAAGATAATATCTTGAATATCAAGAATACACAAGTACAAGAATGAGAGCAGAAGTATAATTTTACTTTTAGTAAAATGCATGCATGGATTTTCTACATTTGGATAATAAACATTCCAAGACATCTGAATGTATCCTCCATTAATCACCGCCTACTAGAACTAGTGTCCTAACAATTTTTAAATAATATCACTCATACTTTGATTTATTTTATATATCATTCTGCTGCATATAGCATAATATATGCTGTAATGTCATAGAATCATAGAATCATAGACTGGTTGGGGTTAGAAAGAACCATAAAGATAATCTAGTTTCAACCCCTCTGCCATAGGCAGGGACAGCTCCCACTAGACCTGGGTACAGCAGAGGCAGCCTTCATAGAATCATAGAATTGTTTGAGTTGGAAGGGACGTTAGAGACCACCTAGTTCCAATCCCCTACCATGTGAGTGTACATCTTCCACTAGATAAGGTTGCTTAAAGCCCCATCCATCCTGACCTTGAACACATCCAGGGATGGGGCATCCACAACTTCTCTGGGCAACCTGTACCAGTGCCTCACCACCCTCTGAGTAAAGAATTTCATCCTAATATCTAATCTAAATCTGCCCTCTTTAGGTTTAGAACTGTTCCCCCTTGTCTAATCACTACATACCCTAGTAAAAAGTTCCTCTCCAGCTTTCCTGTAGGCTCCCTTTAGGTACTGAAAGACTGCAATGAGTTCTTCCCAGAGCATTCTCTTTTCCAGGATGAGCAACACCAGCTCTCTCAGCCTGTCTTCATTGGAGATGTGCTCCAGACCTCTGACCATCCTTGTGTTCCTCCTCTGGACTTGCCCTAACAGGTTCATGTCCTTATTATGTTGGGGGGCCTCAGAGATTAACACAGTACTCCAGGCAGGGTCTCATGAGAATGACTGCCACAGCTTCTCAGATATGACGGATAGTGGCTTATCCACTTAAACCTTCAGTTTCCTCAGGACCCGTGGATGCACGTCATCAGGCCCCATGTGGTCCTTAGGAGGTCTCAGACCTGATTGTGTGCAGTGGGTAGTTCTTCATTCTTGCAGTCTCTGCCTTTGCCTTCTACAACTTGGGCAACAGGGTGAGAGTATTTGCTGGTGAAGATTGAGGCAAAATAGCTTATTCAGTACTTTTCTTCTCCATATCCTCAGTAACCAGATCTCCCATTTCCATCCAGAAAGGGAAGGAAATGTCCCTAGTCTTGCCTTTTTCATCAGCATACCTATAGAAGATTTTTTTGTTGCCCTTAACATCCCTGGCCAGATTTACCTCTATCAGGGCTTTAGCTTTCCTAACATGATCTCTGTCTGCTTGGACAACACTTCTGTATTCCTTCGAGGTTACCTGTCCTACCTTTCACCCTCTGTAGGCTTCCTTTTGTGTCTGAGTTTGTCCAGGATCTTATTCATCCATGAAAACCTTCTGTCACCCTTGCCTGACTTCCTCTTTGTTGGACTGCATCGCCCCTGAGCTTGGAGGAAGTGATCCTTGAGTATTAGCCAGCTTTCCTGCACCTCTCTTCCCTCCAGGACTCTACCAGGCAGATCCCTGGAGTGGCCAAAGTCTGCTCTCCTGAAGTCCAGTTTAGTGAACTTGCTGCATGCCCTCCTGGCTGCCCTAAAGATCTTGAATTCCACCATGCCATAACCACTGCAGCCGAGGCTGCCTTTGAGCCTCACATTCCAGACCAGCCCCTCCTTGTTGATGACAATGAAGTCCACCATAGCACCTCTCCTCATTGGCTCCTCTGTCACATGGAGAAGGAAGTTAACATCAATGCACTTCAGAAACCTACTGGATTGCTTATGCCCTACTGTCTTGCCCCTCCAACAGATACCAGGATGGCTGAAGTCTCCCATGAGGACCTGGGCTTGTGAATGTGAGGCTGCTCCTTCTCTACAGGGGACCTCATCTGCTCAGTTTTCCTGGTCAGGTGGCCTGTAGCAGACCTCCACTATGATGTTTCCTGTCACAGCCCTCCTTTAATCCTGACCCATAAGCTTTCAGGAGGCTCCTCATCCAGCCTCAGACAGAGCTTGGTGCTCTTCAGCTGGTCACCAACATAGAAGGTGACACCCCCTACCCCAGTCTCTCCTGCCTGTCTCCTTCTATTCCAACACTCCAGACATGGGAGCCATCCCACTAAGTCTCTGTGATGCCAGTAAGATCATGTGTCTGTTTGCTTTATACATTTTCTGAGAGCTGACACTTGACAAATTTGCTTTATCTTAACAGTTCAACATTTTAATTGTTTTGTGCTATATTACATGGACGAGCTACACACGCAGAGATGAGCTGGTTACTTGCAAATGCAGCACTTCCTGCTTTCATAGCTCACCTGTCTGTCTGATTAAAAGCCAGTGGAACTTCTAGAGTAACAGGGCTAATTAAGAAGTTTGACCCTCCTGAGCTGTGAGTACACATTTATATCAGAGAAGTGAGTTACAGTGCCTTTAGTCCGTTGGGTTAAATTTCAAGTTCCAGAACAAGGGACAGATGTTCAGTCTTTCCAATTTTAAAATTCTCCTCAAGCCTCAGAAGAAGCACTTTTAAGTGTTAACTTGGGAAAACATTAGAAAAACCTTTTGAAGCAGAGAAAATCCTCTTCCCTCTATTTTTCCAAGGACTGACTCTTGTTGAAAAAGAGCTTCAAATTTACCCCCATGGACTTACAGCAGAAAGAACAAAACTTTTTTTAAACCCTCCACTGTTTACTGTTTTTTATCCTCTGCTTCAGTAATTCCCACGGATGGTTACATACATTCTTTAATATTTCAGAAAAATTTTCAAGGACAACTATCCAACACTAAGAGATTCTGCACTGCAGCCACTTTTCTGACATATTGGCTAGTTAGGTTAAAGGTCCTCTTATTTACATTTGCTCTTGAGCTATAGTACCTCAGATATTCTGCTTCTGCAACTAGAGTCACTAAATCTAATGCACAGGACATTCCAGAAGTCTTTTAACTCAAATTCTCACTTACCTCACAAAAATCCCATTTGAAAAATATCTTTTTTAGAACATGAGCTGAACAATAAAAACATAATAACTACAAACAGCATTCAACTCAACTATAAAAGCTAAATCACAACAGAGTCCAATTTACTGAAACTAACTTGCAGGTATTTTCCTTATTCACTTATTTCCTCATCTATTAAAATGGAAGTACCTATAATACACTTTTAAGGGGAAAGGGAAAAAAAAGATTGAATTTGAAGGACACAAAAAACTGAGAAATGCAAGTAGATTTAGTCCAGTATCAGTAGCAGAAATCAATCCTCAAAGATCAATCATTCCTAAATTTAAAATATTCGTGTTCATGTAACATAATCAACATAATCATTCAGAGAATGTCTCCAGAGGTGTAAAGACTCCCTACACCCACTCCCAATGCCTCTGTTCAGGAATATGTTCATTATATAATGGGGTGAATGAGATTTGCAGTGCTGAGCACAACAGTTTGACCCAGCCTCTAATCTTCAAAAAGGTATTTCCTTGGAGGATGATTTGAAAATGTTCATGTCTGAACTTTGTCATCAAAAGTCTTACAAGATTGGCTCATGTCCTTTCAAATAATTTGTTATTTCTCTTGCTAGTTACACAGGAGAAAATGATGTCTCACAAAAGCAATGCAAATTAATATCAGATCCGACAAATTTCCTGATGTAGTACTCAAAAAGGAGGTTCCAGACAACACCTCATTAACATGAGTAATCACCTAGTCAAAGTCACTGTGAAGCTGAACTGTCATCCGCGAATGTGGAAATAGCTTTTTACACAAAATATGCCACTTTTCTAATCTCTGCTGTCTCTCAAAGGACCACATGGATGTTTTCAGTCAAAATCAGAGTTCATCATTTTACTAGATGTGCTGGTAGAAGGGACATAGTCATTCAATCANAAAAAAAAAAAAAAAGGAATTTTCTCTTTCTCTGCAAAATGTAAGATTTATAACCACAGAAGGATTTGGGGGTTGTTTGATTCTTTCCGTTCTCTTTTCTGAACACTTAGGAACAAGCCATTATCAAATACAAAATTTTATGTATTATTTCAATTCTGGGAAGAAAAAGAAAAATACAATATATAATTTACCTGTTACTGCAGCTCTGAAGTAGCTTTTTTGACCTCTTAACAGGTTCTTTTTGATCAAAATCTATTTTACAGCAAGGCTTGCATTCTCTTCACCACTATGATTACAGTATGATTGGCATGCAATAGCTTTCACAGTGATTTGGCATTCAGTTCAAGGTTTCACAGTTTCTTGGGTATGAAAGACTGAACAATGGCCTATTGCTGACTTTTGTCAGTTTACACACCTATAAGTGATACAATCCAGCTAATATGAATCATTAAGCAGGACTGAGAATATCAGCAGATATTGCTGCCCTGTAAGTTCAGAAGTCTCTTACAAAATATGAAAGTTCAAATCATAGCCTGAAACAATATGAATTTATGGATCTCTCCAACTTAGCTCATGTCAGCATCCGACTTGTTTCTTGTCTCAATATTATTTTACTTTCGTGTTTCCTGATACCTTGAACTATATCACAAAATGAAAATTAGCTTTTTCCCATTCTTGGTTATCAAAATTTACATTTCTATAAAATTCTACAGATAGAAGTATATATAGATATATAGATACATAAATAGGTTTGGGCTGTAGGAGACAGTTCTCTTACAATAGCAATGAGCAAATAGCAAAAAGCTCATTGATAGCAATGAGCTTTTATGCAAAAACACATATTTCTTTCTGTTTTATCAACCAACCAATTGTAATATGAGGTACACTAATAGTTTGATGCATATGCATACAAATGCAGTGCTTCCCGTTAGGAAGCACCAATATCTTGAAAAAGGCTGTTCAGTTTAACAGAGTAGTTTCAGTTATGGGAGGCCCTTTTCCAATACCCAGTTGTCTTCTTCTCATGACATTATACTATGAACTTGGAAAAAAGAAATTCCAAATCTATCACCTAGCCATTAATATGTTCATTTAACAGTGAATCTGTCTCCAGTAGAGAGATCCATCCAAGAACAAACATCTCCTGTTGATTAAAACTTACAGATATTTGTGACAGTTCAAGGTATGCAAACATCAGCTAAGGCAAGTTTCCATCAATGTATTCAGGATTTATTACCTCTCTGCTTTTCTAGCAGTTTCTAATAATTTATACCCTGAATAGATTTTGAAAAGTTTGTGTTTGCTTCAGTGCAAATGCAAGAAA